>JAEANM010012455.1:0-14802 GCA_017656035.1 Myanophis thanlyinensis | reverse complement strand
TGAGCTGGTACTATCCTTCAGGATTGAGACTGAATGGGTACTTACAAAAGTGGCCCTTTTCGGTGTGGCTTTGTTTTGCTTTTTAAACAGGAGAGGTAATGAGGAAGTCAATAGCGGGGAACAAAATGGCTATCACTTTACTGAAAGAAGGATCATTAGAACATCTGTCAGTGCAATGTAAGAGAAGAAAATATGTTATTATCAAACTTTAATATGTTAATTACTACAAGGCACCAGTGGGCAAATTATACAACATCATTATGTATTATTAAATATGCAAAAAACAGCAGTCTTCAACTCTCCCTTTTATTCCCTCCAGCAATCATTTAATAAAATATTCCTATTTTATTGTATCATCTCTCTTTCACTTAGTGCATTTTATATTCCTTTATATTTGTTCTAAATTAAGAATACATTCTTGTTCTAATAACAAGGGACTGGAAGGTATAGCATTAAATCCATAAGGAGCAGATTATAACTCCAAATTTATTATTTTTGCTAAAATGACATTCATAAAAAATTATAATAGTTGCAAATAAATATAGATTCTTGGGCTGTCATGCTCTATATTGGTCATGATCATGAGCACATATGTTACTTTAAAATTATGACAGAGAAACTGAAATTCTTTACAAAGTAAAGATAAATTATGTGATATGCATAATTAAATGTATGTCTGCATATCTGAATGCCAACTATGGCTCCCATGTCTATTGTAAATAAACAAATCAATCAAATGCAATGAAGATAAGTAAGAATTTTCTTTCATTTGTACTGCAGGGCTAACTTCCCAAACCTCCATAGATATCAGTAAGCCTGTCTTTTTCTAGAGGATACACACACACAAACACACATATATACATACATACACACAAATTACACACACATATATAGTGTGTATACATATAGAACGTATACATAGATGTGTGTGTGTGTATACTTTTTCATGACATCATTTTGTGCTCTTTGAGTTCTTACACACACACACTCAAAAGGCACAAAAAAGATATCATGAAAAAGTGCAGAAAACCAAGTTATTTTAAAAAAGGGGGGGGGGAATTTGAGTTAATTTGAAATTGCCAGAGTTGTCTATTTTTAATCTGTTTACTGTTTTAATTGTGGGAGGAGGAGGAAGGAAAGAGGGTAAGGGAATTATTAGTTTAGGTATAATGGGTATAATTATTATTACTTATACCACCAACAGAAGAGAATATCTGTAGCTCAGGGATGAACTGTGGAGTGGTTGGTGGTCTCTGACCTTGGTTACTCCTTGCAGTTTTTTTCATTACCCATCTAGGTATCATCTTTAGTGTTAGAAGGGAGTGGGCTTTGTTCTCTGTTTATATGCAGTAGCTTTGTCTTCTCAGTGTTGCAGGGAGTGGGGGAAACTGATGTTTTCTCCTAGAAGGAGAAAACCAAGAAGATAATAAAGAGGGAAAACTACCAAAGCTGCATACAGGAAACAATGCAAAGGTAATACCAACATCGCTCCAACAAGGGATATTACTCTACATTAACAGGGAGAAAATCTTATACTCACTAGCACTAACACTAGCACTCATGATGCTACCTAGATGGGTAATGGAATATCTACAAGAAAACAACTAAGCTCAGAAAATAGCAAGGATTCCATTAGCTATATCAGTGTGTTGTGTTAAGAATTATGTGAATTATGTGACAATGCACAGACTTCAATATTCTACTCCTTTACCCATTTCACCAATAGTATTCATTTTTGATAGGGTATATCTATGATGATTTGCAGAAATTAGTCACATATCCTTAGTACCCAGGGATAACAGGGAATAGAACTGGTCCTCTGGATTGCTGTCACTTCATTGCTGCCTCCAGAGCAACTATTTGTTTTTCCTGGACATCTGCAAAGCATTTTTCAGTCAGCCATGCACTCATCACACAAGCAGGGAACTTCCTGTCCAAATATCTATGCTTAAAATATAGTCATGGTGGGCAAGGGTCAAATATATGATAAATATATGGAACTACCATTGGTCCCTCCTTGCTTCTATTATGATATACTGTACATCAAATGCACTTTGATATTCATGAATGCATGCTTTGAATCCATTTATCCTGCTTATTTCTCCTGCCTTTGCTCTTCATGGAAAGTTTAAGTACTGTAGCTATTGAAAGGATTAAAAATCTAGACCTTCATTAATAAAATATTTTGGTTTTTTCTGGTGCATCGGAAGTTGCCCGCTTACTTTTAAATTTGTACGTTCAGTTTTCACAGAGAAAACTTTTATTTTTAAAGTTCATGATTAAATCTGGTTAAATGTTTTATCAAAAACATGGCAAACTTGGCAAACGTTTAAATCAGTCTGGATTATTGCACAGGGGCTATAAACCCAGATGTAACACTTAGTGGTATTTTACTAAGCCATCTTGGCAGCACTGAGGAACCTAGTCCTAATTAAAAGCTGCCTCTCTTCCTTCACAAAGGTGTCTTTGAACACTTGTTCAGAAGCAAGGAAAACCGAAGGCAGAGATTCAGATAAAAGAGATGCACAAATGGGAGAGAGGGTTTGAGGGCAGCTGGAGATTTGCATGCTATTTTTCCTGCAACAGTTTCCAGGAGCAAAGGAACATGCTATTTCTTAAAGTGAGCAGCTGCTTCTTTCTTTGGCAGCAAATCCCGTTGTGAAGCAGAAAGAGCAAACAGATTGGCAGGTGCGCTTGCCATTCTCCTCCTGGTACTATGTCATCTCTGGATTGGAGATGATGTTGCAAAGGCTGTTTGGTGGCAGGGAAGGAAGGAAAAAAAATGGTGCACATGGGAAACTTGAATGGACTCTTTCCAGTATCCTCTCCAGTGGTGCTGACTGGGATTGATAGGAACTATAGCTTTAACACATTTGGATGTCTGTCAGATATAAAAGGCTGATTTAATGTGCCTTCAATTTAGGAAAAATCAAGTCCATTCCTGTTCCATGTCTGCTTCTCATAGATCCAGTTAGAAGGCTACTGAGGCAACCTGAGACCTAGCGAGTCATCCTTTCAGAGATATTTCCTTACCTAAACAAAAAGACCACGGGCTGGCAAAAAAGCAGTGGGAGCAGGAACAACTTCTAACTTCCAGCCAGCTTGCCCACTGAGGTATGTGGAAAACTGGCAGAAAGCATCAGCCTTCTTTTTGGGATGACCTGCCTACTGCTTTCCTAAGGGAGGGAGACAAAGGGAGCCATGGACCTCAAGGAAAACTGCACCCCATTCCAGCATGTTCCCAAGGGATCCCTTGTTCCAGGGACAGAAAGAAAGATAGCTCATCCATCAACTTTACCGGCAGACATTCGAATTACTGCCTTATCGTTTTATCAACTTGACTAAAAAAAAAAAAAAAAAAATCCCAAACCCCACACAATAGTAATGTGGTTGTATTACTATTCAAGGAAACAAAATGAGATTTATAAAGCATACATTGTTTAGATATGGACTGTTTTTCTGAATGCAAAGCCACTGAAATATCTTTTACTTTTTTATAGTATTGACATGTGTTCCCTGGGCTATTTCCTAAATAAATTAGATATCAAGAGACTATACTTAACATTTTGGGGGAATGAACAGCCAGGTGGGAGCCCGATGCACATAGTCCAACCATGTCACATACTAATAATCTAAAATATTATTGGTCTTTGGGATATTTTCAGATATTTATTATTTCCACTTACTTAATTTTATTAATAAAATTTATTGGTTGCCCATCTTTCCATAGGGTAGCTCTGGGTGGCTTACAGTTAAATCTAAGCTAAAACATGGAAAGTGAAAAACAAACATTAAAACCAAAGACCCATGGGGAGGGTGGGGAGGTGGAGTTGTGGGGAGATAGGTAGGATACTATCTTATTACTCAATCAACCACCTCCGTGTGCTGTTCCCCCACTGGGGCACCAAGCCACATCTTTAGGCCCTTAGGAAAAGATAGAAGGGTTGGGGCCAACCTCACATCAGAGGGCAAGATGTTCCAGAGGGCAGGAATAACAGCATAGAAGGCCCTCCTCCTGGAGCCCACCAGCAAGAATAATCAGGCTGATGGGTCCCACAACATGCCTCCGCTTCAGGCACGAGTGGTATGGGCCAATCCCAGTGGGGTGAGACAGTCGATCAAGTAACCTGGACCCATTTCATGAAGGGCTTTAAAATACCTTTAATTGCACCTGGAAGCAGGTTGGTAACCAATGCAGCTTGCTGAGCAGTGGTGTTACAGGGGCCATTCTTGGTGCTCCAAAGTACCCGGGCTGATGCACTTTGCACCAACTGTCCTGAATGCTCTTCAAGGGTCAATATTTTCTTCTTTTTTGTTTTTGTTTTAAACTATGTTAAGATCGTTTGTGGGTTTTCAGAACATTTTGTACAATTTCAAATAGGCTACATACAATAGCTTCATACAATAGGCTACATACAATAGTTTCATACAAATAAACTACATACAAAAGCTACATATTGTATGTAGCTTCATACAAATAGCTTCATACAAATAGGCTATATACAATAGCTACATATTGTATGTAGCCTATTGTATGAAGCTATTGTATGTAGCCTATTTGAAATTGGATTGATTACACTTGATTAAATACTGGCAATTACAATTACAAGGAAACTTGGGAACTTTTTAAACATCAGTTTTCTCCCTACTTCTGATTGGTAAGAAAACTTAAGAGTTGATTAGCCTTGTCTGTACTATTATTAACTGTATAAAACCATTAATAACTGAATGACCATTATAAAAGGCATTTAAATTTAGAAGCCAAGCATCTGATCTCTTCCCCCAATATCCTTGTATTTATATTAGTTGTGACTGAACAAAGTAGGTGGGTATAGAATGAGTAGAATAATGGAATAGAATAGAATTCTTTATTGGCCAAGTGTGATTGGACACACAAGGAATTTGTCTTCAGTGCAGATGCTCTCAGTATACATAAAAGGAAATTGGCAGGAATCATAGGCTACAACATTTAATAATAGTCATGGGGTACAAATAAGCAGTCAAATCATACTAGGAGACAATAATCAATATAAATGGTAAGGATACAAGCAACAAGTTATAGTCATAGTCATAGTGTGGTGGGTGGTGATGGAACGATGAGAATAATAGTAATGTAGATTTAATAAATAGTTAGACAGTGTTGAGGGAATTATTTGTTTAGTAGAGTGTTGGCGTTCGGGAAAAAACTGTTCTTGTGTCTTACTTGTTCTTGTGTGCAGTGCCCTATAGCATCGTTTTGAGGGTAGGAGTTGAAACAGTTTATGTCCAGGATGTGACTGGTCCTTAAACATTTTCCCAGCCCTCTTTTTGATTCGTGCACTATACAGGTCCTCGATGGAAGGCAAGTTGGTAGTAATTGTTTTTTCTGAAAAACTGATCAAATTTACTGTAGATTCTCATATAATCCATTTGTTCATATGCAGCTGCTCTCCCATAACTCAAAACCCTGCTTTTTCATTTAATTAACCAGTATCAAACTCTCTGTGATCCTCTTTTTGAATATCGTACTTGTATTCACACTTTCAGAACCTTGTTATCCTTTCATAATAACAAAACCTGTTTTAACATCTTCTCCTGCAAGGTCAGTTATATATTCCTATTGTTTGCTGGCACAATTGAAACATAAATCTAGCACCTATTGATAATTTATGCTATTTTTTTTTTTACATTAACAATTTCCGGAGGGAAGCTGAATTTATTTATGAGCTTTACTCTTTCTACATTCACCACTGCTGATATACTATGCAATACATTAAACAAGGGAAGATTAAAGTGATCAATGTATTTCAATAACAGAGTGATCTTTCCTGGTTGGACAAGAAGTAAATTCAGAAGAAGTATATTTATTTCATCTGTTAATACTAAAACATATGGAAATAACTATCTTAAAAGTAAGACTATAAAAAGTTCACCTTTCTTCTGAAAATCACTCTATTTTGATCAGTGTAAGGGATTGGGTACAGTACATGGTAAAGAAATATAAACATATAGAAAACCTATGTAACTGTCTGTCTCATTCTGTCTATTGATCTAGCACAAAAATGTGGAAATCTAAAAGAAGTTTATAAAAGATAAGAAATTATAAAGTATAATTAAAAACTAAAAAAAATAAGCTAAATTGTATAAAATACGTAAAAGATAAGAGTCTAAAAGGGATAGATGGGAGTCTTAAATTGGTGTAGGGGAGCATAAAAAGTTAGTATGTGGAAGAATGCATTAATTTACTACACATTACATATGCATATGACAAACTAGATACACATAGATTAGAGGTGGGGAACTATGGCCCTTTGTGGCTTATGGACTTCAACTCCCAGAATTCCTGAGACAGTATGGGTCCTGGGTCTGGGACTTGAAGTCTACAACTCTAAAAAGGGCCATAGTTACTCATACCTACACATACATCTTGTTTATTTTTTTTTATTTTTTATTGGCATTTGTCAAACAATACTGACAAAGAAACAAATGCAAGCATAAAATATAAAAATACAATGACAGGGACGATAGGCACATTATATTAGTGAGCCCCAAGTGCAAACCAGAAGTCCTCATCCAACAAATTTTGAGCACTGCTGCATTTAATCCTCAACATTGACAAGAAATATGGGACTCTGGCTAGGCCTGACTGGTATTCCATGTGTGCCTTGCACTGTTTGATTTTACCCCATAATGTTAGTGAGTTTGGTTCAATATCCTTGGTTACCACAGTGTCCATTTTGAAATAATTAGGGCCACCATGATTCTTTAAGGGCACCATGATCCAGGAAGTTTGGAAAATTCTGCAATAATACATTTAAAAAGTCCAATATTACAATGTAAGTGAAGCACTTAGAAATTATCACACAATCATAATCCCATGCATGCCAGGTTCACTCAACAATCTGTCTCCAATATCTGAGGGAAAGATCATGACTTCAAGATTATCTGGAAGATTAACAGGGTTGGAGGATCATCCATATCTCAGAGTAGAAGTTATTCCATACCTCAGGTGATAATGATAGCGAAGGTATGATTCCTAAATTATGCTCAATGATATTGTTTCAAGGAGAAATCAGGACCTACCTTAAGCTCTAATTAATATGGCCTAACTTGTCAGATACTGTGGCATTGGTAGAGAACATTAGGAACAGGTAGTGCCACAAACAACCTGGTCTGATGCCTACCACAAAGCAGTGGTATTATACTAGCATACCATGGTGCATCTAAAGCCGCTCGTACTGCTGTACCCTGAATTAGTTGCCTGTTGTGAATGTTCTTCAAGAGTAGTCCCAGATGAAACCCAAGAACCCTATAGCACCACTCCTCCCCTACCAACTTGCACCATATCCAACTCCAAGCCATGCAATATTAAAAGCTGCCCTGTAGCTGGCTCAGGAATGGTTGCAGGACCTGGTTCACTGTTCAATACCACTATGTGCAATAGGTATGGAGAAATCTTGCTTAAGGTCAGCTAGTTGCTTCTAAATATTCACACTATCCTGGGCTCAAAAGCCCTGTTCCAGGTTCCATTTTCCGTACTGCACTGGCTCTGTCTTAAAAATAGATCTAGAGGTCCACCAGTGCTTCTCTGGACCACCAAAGCTTCTATCATGAATTCTTTCTTATCTTTTAATGTTCTTTTGTTTAGAAATAAACTCTAGGGGAAATTTGGTGAAATATCAAAGGTAATTTACTGTTGTGTTATTTACCCTAGTGACAATGTTGTTTCATTGGCCTTGTTTGGAATAATACACTATAATATCTATGATATTCCTTCCTTCCTTACCAACCACCCTCCCGTCCTCCGTCCCTCCTTCCTTCCAGCATAAAAGGACAGATCAACAAACTAAATGTACAAGTGTGTCCTTTCACTATGGCCAATTTATATTTTGTACCTGTTGCCTGGGGATTTGTGCTTCAGAGGAAAAAGACTACTCAGTCCATTAGCAGATCTGAATTTATGATCATAAATCCTTTGCTGTTCAGCTGTGACAGGCAGTACTCTGTTATAATGAGTAATAAATGTAGATAAGTCATGTGTCCCCATGGATTACTTGGCCAGAAATTACATTTAGAAAAAGCCTAATTGCCTAAAATTTATCCAAAGTCAATACAAATTTTATTGCCACTAATTGTTTTTCAGGTTTAGCGGCATTAATGATATTTAAATGTATTTGTCAACCACTCTGATGCATTTGCAGCTCTCCAAGAACTGGAGTAATAGCCACCTGATCTGGACATTTCAACCATTTCTATACTTCAGTAGTAAATCATTGTGACTCAAGACACAATTTTCCCATTTTTAAACCCATATGAAATCATGTTTTCACAATTGTATTAGTTCTTCTGTCATAAACATTTCCTTTTCCCTACTTGTTTTATAGCAGTCTTGTCATGACTTGGTGTATACAGCAGCAGTAATTAATGACAACCTTAGAATAATGTGGCCCAATCTCACATGTCATTGAATGATGTATCAAGTGCCAATTATACATGTTGATTCTAGAAAGCAACATAGAAACATTCACCTGTTGTTGTTTTTTTCATCTTCCTTGTGCAATCTTTTGAGACAGATGGAATATTACATAAAATGATTGGATTAAGTCTGTTCTTATCCTATTATTCTGCTCATCATTTGCCAGCCATAAAATGAATATTGTTTGTAAATGTTGCTAAAAATGGAGTACATGACAAAAGAGAATGACTACGATAAAAGAAAAAGACAAACTCCAAACTGACTCTATCTAACAAAGTCTACTACAACTTATTCTTTCCCAGGTGGGCAATTCTTTAATAGCATTAAATATTCCAGGGAACTGGAATTAAGCATTTTAGGGCTGCTTAATTCTAATGTAGTGTAGAGAGTCTTTCAGCATATTTCTATGAGGTTAACTCAGCCTTCCATCCTTCCAAGATCGGTAAAATGAGGACCCATATTGTTGGGGGCAATATGCTGACTCCGTAAACCACTTAGTGAGTAAAGTACTGTAAATGTAAGTATTATTGCTATTTCAAATAGCCATGTCAGCTATTAAATTCCAATGAAGATGACATGCAATTTCATTGTCCAATGTTTGTTTCAGTTTGAAAACTTAAAATCTACCATGAATCTTTTGACTATCTTGCCATCAATCTAAAAAAGTCAAGCATGTTCAGTTATTTTCATTCTACTGATTAATATAAAGCTTGTCCGCATTATTATTTTGGCACAACAACAATCCTTTTCTCTTTCCACTGTAGCTAAACAACCCTTCTGTACCCCCAAAAATGGGCCACAGAGGGCTACCTCTCCATTATATTATCTATAATTGAGAAAATCCACCTGAATTTTTTTCCAAGGCAGAACAAAGTTCCCAGGTGCTCAAGTGTCTCCCTTGTCCAGATTAGAAAATGGGGGATAACACCTAAGGTGTTAATGCTAATAAAGATGCTAATAAGTAGGTCAGACTCCTCTCCTCTACAGGGGATGTACCCTAAAGACCTCAGCAGCAATAGAGAAGGCTCAGTGATGAGACATGATTAGCTGAGCTCATCACAGCCATAGACAAAAAAACTCAATGATGGAGATTTGTTCAGAAATCTATCTTTCTTTAGCTATCTTTCCTTTTTTGGACACCTAATACAATTCTCTGATCTCTGGCTCTAGGTTTCAACTCAAAGAGAGAAGGGAGGGAGGGAGGGAGGGGTGGACAGAGAAGAGAGGAAGAGAGAGAGAGACAAGTCACAAGTTGTTTAGTTACAAATAAAGCTGTATATAATCCCATTTTTCTCAACAAAATAAAACAAAACCCTAACGAGTCTTTTGACTATATAATGCCTGATTCTGTCATGAGAGCCACATTTTCAATGGGACGGGGAATATTTTTTCCTATACATATTAATACATGAATCTCTAATTTGTATATATTGGCCTAACAGATAAATTGGAATGCAATTATCCTTCCATTTTAGCACTTCTCTACTTACTGAAATGTTTTCTGGGTGCTTTTTTTAAAATGTTATTACAATGTGTATGTATGAAAAAATTGTATGTTGAAAAGCATATATTGAGGAAATTGCTTGCAAAACCATATACTCTACGGTAATAAAAAATAAAATGCATAGAAGAGTGCTTATGATTTTTTTTCAGGTGTAAAAACATCTTCACAGACACCATATTCTACTGTGTCCAATAAAAATACATTACAGACATTAGCAAAAAAAGATGCTTCATGAAACTTTCTTATATGTATTCCACAATAGGACAAGAACACTTCAGAAGTTAGGGATATTCTGACAAATGAAATAACTAAGGGCCAAACACAATATTAAATAGAAAGAAAAATAAGAGACAACAGATAAAGCCAACATGGTTGCATAAATGTTTCTGATAAACTGAGGAACGAAAAGAGCATTTTCCTCAAAATCAGAAAGGGGAGCACATTACAAAAGTATTTTACCAGGACATTACCTGAATCTGTAAGGATGAAGTTATGGAAACTAACATTCAGAATGAGGTGAATAACAAATAACAATATATGTATGAGTAGAACTAGAAGATGATCAAGGAAGTCTTGGTCTGTTGACTGGAGAAGAAAGAGAGGATGGTAGGCAACAGGGAGAAACCTGAAATGCTTAATTCCTGATTTGCACATGTCTTTCGGAAAAAAGGAAAGGGAAAAAGTCAGAAGCCACATCAAGAAGAAAAATGCAGATTACATTTGGTGAGAGAACACTTTGCTGCATTGAATTCAAATTTCTGGGATCAGATGGATTACATTATGTAGAATTGAGTATGTGGTATCATTTCTGAAAAAAAAAACACCTGGAAATCTCTTTAAAAATACAAACAAAATATTAATATGACACTATTTGTTATTATTCTATGGGTAGATATCTATGTTAATACAAGAAACATTAACATTTCAAAGATATGGATGTTAATTTGGGTGGTGATGGTATTTTTTCTTTGTTTAAATTACAACTATCATGTGATACGGGCTTAATTTTATTAATTTTCAGGTTTATCATTGGATGTACACTTGGGCTTTAATAGATCATTGCAAAAGTAATGTTAATCATCTAATACTGTGGAGAATGCTAGTATATCTATGTAATTGATACATATTTTGATCATAAATTGGTCCAATAACTAAAAACTTGAATTACATGAAATAAGCTCCTGATATATGTCTATAGCACTTTAAATACATCAACCATCATAATTCATTTATTTGCGTATGATGAGAAAATGACAGAAGAGAAGTACACACAATCCATGTAATTATATACAAAACTTCTACAGGAACTTCTACGAGGATATGGCAGTGGCCTCATCACTGCATGTCCAATTCAGTTATTCGGGCAATTGCCTCTGATGTTGCTTCATGCAGTTCTTCTAGAGAACCAGAGAATGCACATTGTGAGCAATTTTGCACAATATGTTTAATCAGCATCACAATTGCAACAAGGGGGACCTTGACGTTCCCAATGATACAGGGCAGAGGCACTTTTCCCAGTATCATATCTAATTATGTTCATTCAGACAGAATGAGATACGTCAAACCAGGTGGTTTGGTAGAGGGATCATTAAAGATCTGGCCATAAGGAAGTACCCTGAACCATTCCTCTCTCCAGGCATTCTCAGGGTTAAATCAGGTAGATGTTTTCCATGCTGGCCTGCTGGATTTCATTATTTTTACCGTATATAAAACTTTTATGATAAGATATCGTTATTTTGTACAAATGTTGGAATCAAGAATTGGAATACCCTATATTAACAAATCACTGATTAAAAAAACGTAAGTATGTTTGTTATAATTCTCAGGTGGCACTCAATGTTATTTTAATGTCTATTTAAACACTCATAATATTTTAAAGAGTTGGTCATAATATTTTAGACAGTTGGTGTAAAATGATGGAAGATACATTTGCATGTTATGATCTCACTTCTGTTTTATTTTGATTTTTATATTTAATATAATTTGGTGAATATGGGTTTGGGAAGAGTAAGCTGGTTGAAATTTATGAATGTGATTTTGAATTATATACCAATAGTTTGACATGTACATGTATATATGGAGTCACTTGACAGTGAGATGGGAGGCATATATATTTAATGTATAAATAAAAATTTAAAAATCGCAAAAAATATAATCTCTTTTATAATGGAAAGATAGTATCATCCCAGATGTATAGTTTTGGAGAGATAACATGACTTTGTTCTTTGCATAAGAATTGATTCTTTATTTGTAAAATGGAAATGCTAATCAATATTATTCTGTGTGGTGAAAATTAAATTAGTTATTTAAAATCTGGTGGTTTTAAAATTAAGCTCATTATAGGATAATAGAAGCAGAGGAGACTTTGGACTTCCATCTTCGAAAATGTATTACGAGGCAGCAAGCTTAGTATGGATTAGAGAGTGGATAAATTTAAGAAACAAAAGAATTTTAACCCTGGAAGGACATGACCTTCAGAGGGGATGACATATGTTTATGTGGAATACTAGAAGCAAGGCCCACATGTACTTCAATAGGCATATGCTGAAGGATTTGCTGATTCAAAGATGGGAGAAAATTAAAAAATAAACACTATATAAAAATTCCAGGATGGTTATTGACAATGGAGGCAATGATATACCCTAATACAATTGATATGGGAAGAATGGCCAAGTATCATGAAATTTTGGACACCCAAGGGGTATTAAAGACCAGTCAGGAGCTAAAGAATCAGGGACTAAGAATAGATTGGTGGCCATATTTACAAATAAAGTCAAGATACAAAAAAGACCAACAGGTATTTGGCATTGAGACAGAATTAAATCAATTAGATAAATTATTAATTGGTACAGAAGAGAAATTGATCTTAAGAATATATAACTATTTAGTAAAGTATAATTTAGAAGAGGAGATAGTGAGGGGACCAATGATAGCATGGGCCAGAAATGTTGGCCACAATATAGAACTGGAGGACTGGGAAAATGAAGGAAAAATTACAAGATAACAAAATCAGTGGCATATAAGGAAAATCAATATAAAATGTGTTACCAATGGTATTTAGCCCCCAGAAGACTAGCCAAAATGTACTCAGATTTGAGCCCAAATTGTTGGAAATGTCAGAAAGCACAAGGTACCTTCTTTCACGTATGGTGGTTATGCCCAAAAATTAAAAATTATTGGAGTAAAATAAGGAGTTGATTACAGTAAATTACAAATGAGCAAGTAGAATTTAAAGCAGAAATATTTCTCCTGGGAATCATTAAAGGGAAATATACAAAAGAAACGAGGTATTTAATATTGCATATAATTACAGTGGCAAGGATAGCTCTTGAACAATGTTGGAAAAGTGAATTTGTGTCGACAGAGAGTTTAATAATGCAATAAAAATTGGACTGTGCAGAAATGGACAAAGTTACCCTAGAATTAAAAGAGAAGAAAGCCTCAGAATATCATAAAGGTACCAGTGAAATGGTACCAGTGGATATATAATAGAATTAGGCAAGCAAATAGATAAGGAATGTATATATTAGAAATTATGAATGTATATAAACAAAACTAATTAGTAGTAGTAAGATATATTCAAACAATAATAGATATATATGTACTGTTGACAAAAAAGGATTGTAATATGTGAAGAAAAAAAATGTAAACACTGCAGTATGTAATTGTGCTTAAAACTTGGGTTTTTTCAATAAAGATATTTAAAAAAAATAAAATCTGGTGGGGTTTTTTCTATACTGTCTATTTTGTGTTGTTTTGTTTTCTGTTTCCATTTCTTTTGGTATCTTTTTCTTTCCATTTATAAAAGCAATGTAAATACAAGATAGGCATACTGAAGTCAGCCTCATCATCATTCAATAATGGTGGCTTCTCCTCTGGTTTCTTCTCTTTCAGGGTGAACATAGAAGACTAGAATAAATAATTAGAACATGCATTTAGACAAAAGTCATCAATTGGAATCTTGATGAAATTCTGTATCCAATAATACCCAAGTACACCTTGACAATGGCTCCGCATCATCACAAGAAAGTACCACTGATGTGAAAGGAGTGCTTTACATTTTAATAACCCTTCATTGTTGCTAAACTCAGTTAAACCCGTTCATTTTAACAGTATACCATCGTTGCCTGCTCAATAGCGAGAAAGATAATGCTATTTTGTTGAACTGTATGGCTACATGTCCTTCAGCAAGAATAGCTTTGTAAATTCCACGTCAACCTAATTAGATTTCTTGATTACCTCACTGGAGCTAGTCACTCGGAATGGCCTTCTCCTACCAGGTGGAAGACAAAATAAATGTCTTTTTTTCTTATTCTTTTCTTTTTTCTTTTGTGCTGATTGCTCTGAGTTGGTTACGTATTCTGTACCTTCTCTTTTTCTCTTTCTCTCTCTCCCTGTCTCGGTTTGCTGGTTTCCTTTTTGTTTGAAAACCAGCTGGTGGTGAAGGCAGTCAGAAAACAAAAATGTCAAGCTAATAATTGTGCAGCCCTGTCCTTCTCCCTACCAAAGAAAGAATTCCCTTAGCTTAAAAAAAACAACCCTAATCTTTACTAGATTAACTAGTGATTTTCAATCAAGCCTTCAATCATTACCATAAAGATAATCCAGTAGCATAACGGTGAAAGTGTTGAACTTGAAACCCAACCTTCTTCAAATGTTGCTGTGGGATAAAAGTAAAGTCTAACTCAATCTAAGCTTTATTCAGTGGTGGAATTCAAATATTTTTTACTACTGGTTCTGTGGGTGTGGCTTTGTGGGTGTAGCTGGGTGGGATCATGTGACTGGGTGGGCAGTTTCTGTAAGCAGGGCAATAAAGATTAGGCTAGAAACAACACCAGAATGT
>JAEANM010012454.1:0-10386 GCA_017656035.1 Myanophis thanlyinensis | reverse complement strand
GAGGGGTGGACTTCAACTCCCAGAACTTCCCAGCCATACCCACCCATCTTAAAAGTTGCCAGGGTTGAGAAACGTTGCTATAATTTCACTTCTGCCTGCAATGTTGCATGACAACCAGTGGTAGCACAGACAGGGTACGATGGGCAAACAAAACAAAGCAGAGAATTCATTCACTTTGACTTACCAGGCTAAAATCCCACTGGGATCCAGGAGTCAGGAACGTGAACGAACTTCCTCTCCGCAAAGGGTACCTGCGGGCAGAAAAAGGGATTTTTTTTCCTATTTATTTACATAGGGTTGATGCAAGCAAGAGTATCGTGTCTTCAACGTGTGTGTGTGTGTGTGTATTACAAAACAGAAAGAGAAGGCACATTAAAAAGGCTGGTGTCAGCTTAGGAGTTGTTTGAAACAAAAGAAAGAACTTGTTTTACATCCTTAGGACACCAAAGTTATTCCCAAATCGAAAGATGTGGAGAGACCTGGCTCCAGAGAAGCACCGTGAGTCAGATACGACTTAATGGATATCATCATCATCATCACCGTTATCGGTCCAAAGCACAGGAGCGATCACACTTCTACACAGCTTGCACAGACCGCACTGGTTACACCAGGAGGGTTCCAGCTACAATTCGAGGTGCTAATGGTTGTTTGTGTAAACCCGTGATGGCTAACCTATGGCACGGGTGGCACACAGAGCCATCTTGCTGGGCACACAAGCTGTCAGCTAACTTACCTCCAGCTGAGCATGCACGTGCGATTGCACATGCACGCATGCGCGATTGCAGAGACCCAGCTGGTCTTCGGGCCTCCGCTGTGCATGCGCGCGATTGCAGCAGGAAATCCAGCTGGTCTTTGGAGCTCTCCTGTGCACGTACACGCGATGGCTCCTGTGAGTGTGAGTGCCTGCGTGCAGCGTGTGTGCATTGCACATGCAAAAGCCGCATGCATGCGCAGATGGTGCAGTTACACATGCAACACATGTGGAGGAGCTACACGCAAGTGCGGATGGCATGCGCAAAGCACACACTTTTCGGCACTCCGTAAGTAAAAGGTTCACCACCACTGGTGTAAACCCTTTGTGAAACCGGACCTGGCTATTTGCAGGGCTACCTCGTCCCAATGCTTTCCATCCATTTCATAAAATCTAGCAGGATTAAGCAGGCTTTAAGCTCCACTGATTCAACAACTGTTGTGGCACATGGAAGGTGTGTGTCAGCCCCGTGGCCACGATCCCACATGGTTCTCCCAGCAGGCTCTGAGTAAGCTTTACGTGTGGTCCCACCTGAGCGCCAGCAATGGTGGGAGGGAGGCATCTAATTTATTCTCACCCAGAAGCTTTTAAAACGGTTGCAATTCTCTGCAAGCTGCCTGGAGCCACACTGATGAGTGGGTGGTATGAAAGATCAAATAATTTAAACAGATTAAATTAAGGCTGTCGATGCCATCGGTCTTAATAATTAAGGCGGCTGCCGAGGAAGCTATAAAAGTACCATAGGACTTCAAATGACTTTAAAAAGTATACCTGAAATTTATTGTGCATGTTTGGAAGGTTTGATTCCCATAGTCCTCAACTTACAGCCACAATCGAGCGCCCAATTTATGCCGTCAAGTTTGAGATGCGTTAAGGGAGTTTTGTATGATTTTTCTTGCCATGCTTGTTAAGCGAATCACTGCAGTTGTGAAATGAGCCACTATGGTCGTTAAGTGAATCTGGCTTCCCCCTGGACTTTTGCTTGTCAGAAGGTCGCAAAAGGGGATCATGTGACACACACACCCCACGGGGACACTGCGACCGTCGTAAATGTGAATCAGCTGTCAAACATCCGAATGTAAATCACGTGACCCTTGGGGATGCTGCAACCTTTAACCTTTAACAAAATTTCTATACCGCCCCTCTCCTGAAGGACTCGGGGCGGTGCACAGCCATTTAAAACAGGACATATAAAATTTAAAAGCAATTAAAAATGAATTAAATTGAAGGTCGAAGTAGATATTTAAATAACCAAGTTCTAAAAGTTAAACAATTTAAAATTGGAATTTAAAATTTAAAACAATTCAACTAATTAAAAACGAAATTTTTAAAACCCCATTAAGTGTCAGGCCAGACCAGCTTGCTGGAATAAATGGGTTTTTAATGCGCACCAGAAGGTCTGCAGGTTCACAATGGTCCGAATCTCTGGGGGCAATTCATTCCATAGGCAGGGTGCAGCCACAGAGAAGGCCCGTACCCTCGGGGCAGTCAGACGACGTCCTGACAATGGGACCCTGAGGAGGCCTGCCCTGTGGGAACGCACTGGTCGGCTGGAGGCCGACGATGGCAACAGGCGGTCCTGTAAGTACCCAGGTCCCAAGCGAATGGAAATTAAGCTATCCTATGCTTTTTAGGATGCTGAACAATTGGTTGGTTTGTTTATCTAATTTATATAGCTGCTCATCTCATAAACAAGTGGCTCTGGAAGGTGTACAACAAAACAATTGCTTTTAGGAGAAGATTTATCTATCAGTGTTGACCATCATGCCTGTTTTTATTTGGTAATAGGAAAGGCATTAATTCAGATGATCACACAGGGGAAAGTTATTATATTTAGCATCCAAGGCAATAGTGAGTAACACAATGATCTCACACAAAAGAGTAGAGCCAAATTTTCTGGTGTGTTTAGGGAATTGTTTTTTTTTTTTTTAAAGATAGCGTGGGGTCTTTTTGTTCTTTGTAAATGTGTTCTCTTTTTCTAAGAAACCACACATTTATTTTTCCTCAAGAAAATTCCATTTCTGCTTTGGCAATGGAGGCCTAATGTGACTTTAGGCCAGTTGGTCTTTTTCAAACATCCCCACCCTAGAATAGTTGTTGTGGGAAGAACAGAAATTGGGAGTATGCATTCCTGAGCTACTGAAGGAAAGACAAGATAGACATCAAATGAGTAATAAGCAAATTTCCTCCCAAATTTCAGCATCATCTTTTCAGAGAGCTCTGAGGACCGCAAACCTCATAGGCTGCATGAGTCTCACAGGCTCCACGCCTCCCTCTGCTTACCCAGTCATCTCACACTTCTTTTGAATATGCTTTCCAATCTTGGCAACTTGAAGACAGCTAAGGAATTCTGGGACTTGAAGTCCACTCTTCTTCATGTTGCAGAGATTGGGAAACATTGCTTTTGAGACTCTAATCCCTCATTCAGAACTTCAACACAGGTAATTTCAGTTTTAAAAATAAACAAATGGATCAGCCTTTAAATCCAAGTATAAGCTCTTTGTTTTTTTTAACAAGGGTGTTGTTTAAATTAATATGATGATTATTTGCATTTGGATGATATTTTGTAAAGCCTGGATGTGTAACTGAGAGATTTTCTAGCTTTTTCGCATATGGTTATATTTTATATGATGTTTCTAGCTAGCTGCTTTGATCTATGTGACAAAAACCCAGGCAGAAATATTAAAACAAACACATACATTTGGCTTGGCAGCTGTAGGGCAGATGAAGATGAAGAAAGAAATTCCTTTTGTCCTCTTCTGCTTTGCTGATTGTGCCACCCTAAGCCTTTCAGTGCTTCAATTCAGGAAGCAGGCAGCTTCATAGTAATTCTAATTTACAGACTGATGCTTTTAGGCACACATTGTGAGCATGGAAGACCTAACCTAGGATTCCATTAGGTCCCATTAAATCTTTGCCCACACAAGTGCAGTGTGCCCCCAGACCAGAAGCATAAGAATTTTCAGCCAGAGTAGTCCAGATTCATGTGGGCTAGAGAAAAAGAAAGCTGTAATCTCAACAAAGTTAGGAGGCTCTAGGTTGGAGTGTGCCACCAGTCTGGGAGCACTTCATCAACCCGAGTAATATCCATGTGCTTGCAGCAGAAGTAGCCACAAACATGAGCAGAATGTAGAACTGCTCTTTGTTTTGAACAGATGGAGAGCTATTTCCAAAGGTACATTGATGAAGGTAAAAATGAGGTGTGTGTGTGTGTGTGTTTGTGTGTTTGTATCAATCAATCAAGATAAAATCATTTCTTGGATTTAATGATAAAGTTCTGCTTTCTGGTCAGCCAAATAACTGATTCAGAGAAAGAAATTCAGCAAACAGCAAACAAAAGTTATAATGCCACTACCCACTAAGACAGGGTGGAGCACAATCTGTGCTTAGTAACATGATCACCCTAACAGCATTAAGACAGGGTACTATTCCCTTGGCCATAGGAATAGATTTGAAGAACAGGGGCTGCCAACCAGCTCATGGTATTGATCCAAGTGCTGCACTTATCTGTTGCTTGCTCCTTCTGTAGGCATCTGTGGAGCCCTGGGAAAATAAACCACTGGGATAGGTGCAGATTGCTTTCCATTGTCGACTGTAGCTCAGAATTGAAACTCTGAGGCTGAAAATGATAATATTAAATATGGTGGGAAGAAAAGATTTAATGGGGCTGTAGCAAGAGGATGAACAATACAATAGGTACATTAGATATCCACATGGGGATATGTATTTCTTCTAGGGTTCATCTAGGCTTGCTCTGGCCTTTCTCATTTCAAGAGTAGAGCCTTGAAAGTAATAATCAAGAAATAAGATCTAAACTTGGACTAAAAACTTTCAAATAATCAAAACCTATCAACTGCTCCAGAGTTTTGCTTATGAGATGAGAAACATTGTATTTTTGAATGAACTTGAAGAGGAAAAAAATAAGGTAAAATACCAGTGGTCAGTTTGAATGGATTTTTTTCACTTGTGAGTTCATTGGAACTCCCTATCATTTTGATTTTGGCAAGCTGTACATGAGAGCTACTATTTTCCTAAAACTACTGATTGGAACTTGATGCTGAACAAATCTCAACTATAGTATGGCAAGAGATATTTTCCGTCCAATGCTTTCAGAGTTTAGAATGTCTTTACATGTCAATATCACATTTGATATACTCCCACAGGGCTGTTTTCCCCAATGCAAGACTTTGAATAATTATTCAGTGGGTTACATTGTTATAGTTTTCAAGCTTCCTTTCTTGGAACCATGAAATCTTTCTAGATCTAGATAAATAGAGGAATAAAGCTTCAATAAAAAGAGCAGCAGTAAAAAGAACTACTCTGTCCACCAGTGGTCATCTTACATTGCAACATTGACATCCTGCAGAAATATGAAGTCTTATATGAACTGCAGGGACACATTTCTCAGAATCTTCTATTTCCTAACAGATGTCGTGAATTTTTGACAGTTGAATTTTCTGCAAGGCTATATCAGTATGATCAAATACAAACTACCATTACATGCCCAATGTGGACAATTCAAATAACATCTGGCTGCAATGAAATATCTATCATTGGATTACTAATTAAAAACTTTTAAAAATTGGATGATGATGTCCAACTTTGCAAGTATTCAGAACGCACTTGAGAAATATTTGCAAACAAAAAATGGAAAGTTTTTTTTTTGCAAGCAACTGTGCATTAGCTTTAGGAGACAGGATCTTAAAATAACCTGGATTGCTTTTCCTGCCCAATCAAGTGACTATGATCACACAGTTCAAAAATGATTAAGAACGCACCTGAATGACCTTGACAAATTTTGCAATGCTGAGCTGGCTGGATCTCTGGGCTAGCAGACTAAGGGACAGAGACAGCCTGTAAGGAGGCAGTGACACCCCACATGCACAATATTGTCAGGAAAAGTACATGAATGTGTCCTGTGCCCATGAAGTCATCAGAAGTAGAACTCAACTAAATGCAATCTGTTAACAGCTTGACATATGCTGTTATAGGCTACCCTGTTGGAGAAATAAGCTCTCCATGTGTTGTGATTAATTTGAGTTAACTAGAGAATGTGCAGAGACCCAAGGGGTTAATCACTATCTGCAATTATGGGAACTAGGTAGTGCATACTAAATGTTCAAAATTTGCACAAGAGATTATACACATTTGCTGGATAAAATACAATCCATGCACATGCTATGACATCAGCAAGGTATTATCTAACAGATAACCTTGATCTCTCCAACTGGTGCCCAACTTGTGCTTCTTCTCCAGATCTTATGCTGACATTTACAGACTTTCATCTTTTATAGGCAAAATGACAAGAATGAATCTGAAGGCTTCTACCTAAAAACCTTTAATTTACAAGATTTTAAATGTAAAGCTATGTGGACATTACATTTTTAAATATATATGCAAACAAACAGGTGTTGAACAGTACTCATATTTGATACAGTCCCCTTGAAATCAGCAAAACCATATTTGTATGAATGGTTCTTTATCTGCTTTGTGAACAGTTTAAATTCAAGAGGATCTACTTTAAGAGGGAAATAAAATCTCAGTTAACTTTCTTTTAAAGTTACATTAGTGCAGCTAGTTTTTCTCCGTTGATCACCTTTTTCTTTCAGCATTAAACATAAATGTTACAGATATAATCCATGTAGAGATTTATAAGCATTACACATCCAGAATAGAGAATATAAAATGTCCCGAATTAAGTTATAGTTTCTTCTCACGCAGTCCCGATTTTCCTCTGCGACCAGAATTAACAGAGCAAGTGAGACAAAAAGCAGATTTGGTTTTACTGATCTAGAATAGATTGCAGAAGATTTCTGACGGCTTGGATTTCTGGCTATCGGTGGCAAACACGTTTCTCTTCCCATATTAAATAATATTGTTGAAAATTATTAAAACTTGAGAAACAAGAAGGGGTTGTTTCAATGGAATATCTGTGAGATCCTTCAATTCACCCACTTAAAATTAAGAGGGTGCCATTTTTGCGCCAGGTTCCGGTTAGTGGATGTTAGGCTCAGAATTAAAAACAAATACACGTTGCCGATCCTATAAATCTGAAGTGCTAGTTTATCCGGCTATTTTTTTTAAGGGCTTCCAACAACACAATCCTAATCGGGTTTACTCGGAAGGAGAAGCAGTTGTGACAGCAGTTTCCTGCCGATTTGTGGATTTACTTTGATTGATCCGACGAAATTGAAAAGCTTGTCGAGAGGGGTCAAAAGCACGGGACCAAAAACACGGGACCCCACTCTGTTTGCACTTTTGCTCTCTTTCGCTTTAGAAATCACAAAGAAAAGGAAACTTTTGTGTGACGGGGGTGGGGTGGGGCGGAGGGATAAGATCCTACGACAAATAACCGGCAACAAAAAAAAAGGCGCGGGAGATTCTGGTCTTGTTAAGCGAAGTGAAGTGGCGTGGCAGGGATACAGACTCCAAGTGGCAGGGCGCGAATTCGCCCCGCGGGACGTTTTTGCGGCGTGTGGGAGGGTGCGCGACAGTTGCGACGGGACGTGAGGAAGTTTGGGGGTGGGTGGGAAAGGGAGTCTGCAAAAGAATTTCGCAAAGCGATTCATTTTGGAGTGGATTGATTTTTAATGTTTTTCTTCCCGCGTTTTTGAAAGCAAGCAAGCAAGCAAGAATAGGGTATAGAGTTTTCAACCTCTCTCATTTCTGTCTTTCAAGTCGACCGTTTCCCCTAGGGAAAACAAGGATGGTCCCCTGATCAGAAAATCGATTATTTTCCCCTGAGGGGAACTACTTTTCTGGCGGGAACAGCCCTTCCGCGCCACTCACGCAATTCCGAGCTTGCTACGATAGAAAAAAAGGAACAAATTCAGCGCAGGACTGAAAAAAAGCAACTTTTTTTAGAGTAATTGCACAGTCCTCTGTTACCGCTAAAGAGGATGGAGAGGACATTATTATTATTCTCTGTTCAAAACAATGTGAAGTCGCATCTGCCACTTCTTTAACATATTATTATGGTTCGTATTATTATTTCTCAAATCCCTTTCAGACAGACCAATTCCGTGTCAGAAAGCGATTTTTTGCATGGAGGTTGGACATCGCTTGGCTTTGGGAAAGGAGGAGAGCGCAATTATTATTATTTTTAAAAAAAATCAAAATTCGTGCGGCAATAACTCCGAAGTATCGAGTTGATGTTCTGTTTCCCTAAGCAACAAAACAACCCGGTGGTTTAAACAGGTTCATACCCTCTAAGAGTATAGTATGTAAGTGGAGGGGGTCGCCCATCTGCGCTTCGGATGGCGAATTAAAAATAAAGTATATTAATCTCCGGATCATGAAAAACGGGTTCAGATCAACCGTCTGCAGGAAGGAAGGAAGGAAGGACGGTCTCGCTGCCGCTGCAAAAGAAATCTATCCTTAGTGGGTGACAGCTGTGCGTCTCGAATCGCTTTCATTAATTAAAGGCTTTGCGTTTCGTTAGGATTATTATTATCATTAGCACCGTTGCTGTTATTCTGAACCACCTTTACACAATCGGAAGATCCCTTCTTGGAGGACGCAGGGGAGGGCGCCTGCAGATCCAATTTCCCACGCGGGCAACAACCCCCCCCCCAGCTCTCCGGAGCCTCGGGGACACCCGTGTCCACCCACCCGGGCACTCCAAAGACTCTCCCTGCCCCCCACCCACCCCCACTCCCGCCTTTCTCTTGCCATTCTTTCCGGCCTCGGAACTTCGTTGCGGTTCTGGATCGCGGCACCCGAAACGCGCGATCCACAACCGCCGCGTAAAACTTTTTTTTTTTTTCTCTTCCCCCTTCGCTGTGCTCCCCACTAGGAAGAACAAGAACCGCCCGAAAGGCGGCTCGGGCGGCTCCCTTCTCAGCACGTGGGCCGAGTCTCCTGCTCGATCTCGTCCCGGCGACCCGCATCGATCCCTCGGCCGCCTGCCGTTCTCCTTGCAGGCTGGCGGAGCGCAGCGCGGCTCCCTCGGCAACTTTCTCTCTGTTTTTTTTTTTTTTTTCCCTCTTCCCCGGCGAAAAGGGGCGGAGCATGCTAATGAGAAGGGCGTATCCCTGGGGCGCTCGGCGGCGGCAACGGCGGCTCGGCTTTCCTCTCCGGCGATTGGTGGGCGTGGAGCGGCCGAGGAAGTTATGACGCTATGCAAATGAGGGCAGGGGCGGGCTCCGGGCCCTCAGGGCGCCGCCCCCCTGCCCAGTGGGGCTGGAGCGCTCGCGTGTTTAGCTGCGGGGAGAGCCGAAGTAGATTCCATTGAGAAAGCCTGCAAAGCGCTCGGATTTGAAGCGGGGAGGAGGGAGCGGGCGGGTGGGGGGACGAGAGGGAGGAAGCCAAGAGGATCTCAATCCACCCGGGGAGCGGAGGGGGGTGGGGTGCGCTTACCTTTCCCGGCGTACGAGCGCCGCGTGTCTTCCTCTGCCGGTCTCTCGCTCGCTCGCTCGCTATCTCTCTTTTTCGGGCTCCCCAGCAGCCTGCGCTGACGGAGGAAGGCAGGAGAGCAGGCGAAGAAGCCAGAGAGAGAGAGAGAGAGAGAAAGGACTAGCGCCAGGCTTTGGCCGGAGGGAAAGCCCCGCAAGAGAAGGAGACTCGCCGAGGACAGATCGCAAAGTTGCCGCTTTCTTGTCACTGGAAAATGACACTTGGTGTAGCCAAGGGCGCAGCCGCCGCCGCCGCCGCCGCTACAGCCGCAGCGCCGGTCGAACCTATTGTTTCTTAAACTGCCTTCTTTCTTCGGCGATCCAAAAGAGGGGGGGACTTCAGCACGGAAGGGACGCCGCCGGCAACGTCTTGCCACTTTTTGCGCGATCCCGGCCAGGCAGCCAAGAAGAAGAAAAACCATATTCTGATTTTTTTAAAGAAAAAGAGGAGGAGGAGGAGGAAGAAGAGGAGGAGGAGGAAGAGGCCACCCGGTGTTCTCGCGCCCACCCTCCAAAGAACGAGCTCCGTCAGGCGCCCGCTAGAGCATCCGCAGCCGGCCCCGGGGGGGAGATTTTTGTAACCCTTTGGATTTTTGTCCCCCCCTTTTTTTTCTCTTCACTCTCTCTCCCCCCCATCCCTTCAATGTCTGTGTTTGATTTTCTCTGATTTGCTTTGATTCAGCAGCCGTTCCAGAGAAAGAAAGAAAGAAAGCAAAGAAAGAAAGAAAATAAGAAAAAAAAGAAAAGAAAAAGCAAGAGGGGGAGTGAAACGGAAACCCCGACCCGCTCCGCGCTTTTCTTCTTGTCAACACCCTGCGTTGTGGCTGTGTTTTGCATTTTTGTTTTTTTCTTGCTTATCCTACTTTTTTTTTCAAAAAGAAAGGAAGGTTTTGGTTGTCCTTAATTCATGTTTGGGATTCAGGAAAGCATTCAGAGGAGTGGGAGCAGCATGAAGGAAGAGCCCCTGGGCGCCGGCATGAACGCGGTCAGGACTTGGATGCAGGGAGCCGGCGTCCTGGATGCAAACACCGCGGCGCAGAGGTAGGTAGAGCTCGCGGCAGCATCCCTCCCTCCCTCCCTTCGTCCTTCCTTCCCTGACTCGAAAACCAAGCAGTCCAGTCAGCCTCAGGTCTGTAGCTGGTGGGCAGTACCTCCCGGCGATACCTTGACCCCAAATGACTTTTTAATCTCAGGACTCGATAGCCGCTGAAACGGTTCTTTCTTTCTTTCTTTCTTTCTTTC
>JAEANM010012453.1:0-14803 GCA_017656035.1 Myanophis thanlyinensis | reverse complement strand
CTTGAATTGTGACAGCTTGGGTAATGTCCTGGGGGGATGGTTGTGATGTAGCATTCTGGGCTTTGGTCTGGCTTCTATATATATTTTGTGGAGATACTTGGTTACCCAAATGTGGGAGGGAACAACGTAGCTCCCGATACAGGCGACCCAGGTTCAAATCCCATAAAGGTATGACCAGCTGATGAGAGCTAAAAAGCTCGAAATAGATCTATACTGGCCTCCCTGAATTTTTAAAAAATACCAGCAGAAAAAAAACAATTAACCAATATATATATATTGTTGTGATTGGCCCACTTAGCTCGCCCGTTTAGCTAATATCGTGTTTCGATTTTGGGGAGCAGCTATGGATGTGGTCGCAGGGCCTTTAAAGGCCACTCACAGCTCTGGATCTCAGATGGCGGATTTGGGGTTCCATGTTTTTCATGCTATTTTCCCCCTGGAGAACTGCTTTTAGCATCTCAGGGGCTTCAGAGCCTGTTTGAGCTCATTCTGGTTTGGGTGCCAGATGGTTTCCACCACAAACTCTTCATCATGCGTCCTTGGAGGACTTGTTGCTCGGTTGGCTTGGCTTGAAATGTTCTTAAGGAGAGGTTGCCAACTTAACAAGTTTTGGGGCGGTAAAGATCTTGTTCACACGCCGAATGATATAGGATTGATTAATAGGATGGTTTAACCTTCCTGCTTCCAATTAGCACTTTTCAAATTCTAAATATTTACTTATTTATGGAATCCATTTGCGGCCCATCTCTCGCATCCCGACGATTCCAAATGGCAGTACAGTGTTAAAAACGTTAAAATCATCACTCAGAGACACGCAGCCAATAAAATAATTAACAAATAAAATCATTAACAAGCAGATGGCAAGGGAGGAAGCCGGACACACAGGGAGGGGAGATGGGATTAAGTTTTAATTAGTCAAAACACTTCCAGTATGAAGCTCCAGTGTGAAATATTAATTATGTCCGTAACAAATGCAAAGTAGGCAGCACCTCCAAAAACAGGTTTCCAAATCTGTAAGTGTGGAGTTGTGGGAGAAAAAGGTTTTCAGAAAGGCTAGTTTTTCAGCAAAATAATAATAATAATTAATTTAATCGACTGGTTAACTAAACTTTGTTGATAAACATCAGTTTAATTTGCATATCTAATTTCTAGAAGTAGTTGAATCCTGCACATACACATACACCCAAACGTATAATATTCTTGAGGTAAAAATATGTAGTAAGGTATTTGGAGATCTCTTAATTCCCTTCCACATTCAAAGTCTGGCATACTTATCGTAAAAATTGTCCCAGTTTCTCACCAATGGATTACTGCAATGAGTTCCACCTGGGCCCTCTGCTTGAAAATGCCAGAAAGCAGTGGGTGGAAATGCATCACTAGGCACACCTGTCACCACTGTTGTGCCAGCTGCACTTGCTGCCATTGGGCATCCATGTGCTGGTGTCACCGCTCAAGAGAGATGATCTAGTTCTGAGGGAACCCCCATTGCTGATAGTCCCTGCCCATCCTGGAAGAACAGGCTCCAGATGCACATATGTGCCGAGCTGTCCGGAGAAGGGAACGGCCATCTTGGTTGCTGCAACTGGAACGGACTTCTTCCAGGATTTGGCTCCACTCCTGAGCATTAAAAGGTGCTGAAAACCTGGCTACTCCCTAAGCCAAAGATGGGGTGGAGCTACCCTCGGGAGTTTTATCTGAAATTTCTTCCAAGGGAGTGTTCTGCCCAGAGTCTAATGGCGCTGGGCGGCCTCTGAACCGAATGAAGGTTGAGTCAATTAGGTGGCCACTCTGCTTCTAATTGGAGTGACTTTAAAGAAGTTTCTTTGAAAAGGGTGATCTTTCTGCATCAGGAGAATTTAGGAGGTGATAAGACTAGCATAAGACTTAGTAAGACTTTTGTGGGGTTTTGGTTTTTTTTTTAAAAGAGCTTTTGTCAAGAGACCTTATTCAGCCTAGGAAGGAAGGAAGGAAGGAAGGAAGGAATCTGTCTGTGGTTCCAAGCATTCTGCCAGTCCATTCTCACTGCTGTTAATTCACATTTACATATGCTTTAAAACCAGCAAAGCTGCCTGAGAAATTCTGGGAGTTGAAGTCCACAAGTCTTAAAGTTGCCAAGGTTGGAGACCTTTGTTTTAAACAATGGAAGAGTCGGTGGCCATCCGTAAACCTCTTGTGAAACAAGTCCTAATCCAGAATAATCCACTCCGTCTTCTAGTTCCTGGTCGCTCTTTTAGCTTGTCGTCTAGCACGCTTTTTGCTTGCCTCAGTCAGTCATTTTGATCTCTCTCAGGACAAACATGGACAGGAGTCCAAAAAGTTGGTTGGTAAAACCTTTGTTTCTTCTTATCAATGTGTGTGTGTGTGGGTGTGTGTGCGTGTGCGTGTGCGTGTGTAATTGACTGAGCATGCACAGACATGGTCCCATTCTCTTCTGGCCCACTCAGTCCTTTCCCACAATTTTCTAACGAACACCACGGTCTTGTCTGAAAGATGTTTAACTTTGGCATGCAATACCATATAAAGGGAGCATCTGTTGCATTGTTGCAATAAAGTGAGCATCTGATGCATTGTGTATCCTAATCTTTGACACAAACACACAGGGGGAAAATTCAGATAAACTCCGTGTAGGAAAAAAAAATATCCAAAATTCCAACATGGCTGACATGTCTACGGTTAACCCAACATTTGAAGTTCTCTTAACGTCGCGAGTCTTTTCAGACTGTGGTCCTAATTCTTATGTGTCTGGGTAAGGGTCTTTTTAATTCCACACTTGGTGATTCTGCCAATGGAAGGGTTTTTAATTATTCCCTACATCCTGAACGTCGTAGAAATGAGACCTACCTATTTCTCATTTCTAGGATTTGCCTACCCTGAAACTCAAATCCCATTTGTTTGTCAGAAACAATGGGGACTGTGTGCTTTTTCAGACATAACTGTATATAATTCTCTCTGACCATCCCTCAAAGGGGGTCCAAGAATACCGTGACACACTTCATGGCACTTTCTGCCAAATGGCTTCCTTCTTGCCTGCCCACTTCTGGCCTCGCCTACCTGGTCTGCTTCTTCCTTGTCTCCTTTTTTCCGCTTCCCCTTAGCTCTCCTACGTGGATGCTGACAGCAACCCCATCGGAGTGGTACAGATGACCTTCCTACGGCTCCTGAGTGCAGCCGCCCACCAAAACATCACCTACAACTGCTTCCAGTCCGTGGCGTGGCATGACGCCACTGTGGGCAACTACGAGAAGGCCATGCGCTTCCTGGGCTCCAATGACGAAGAGATGTCATACGACAACAGTCCTTTCATCAGGGCGGTCTTCGACGGCTGTGCAGTGAGTGATTGTGGAAAAGAGAGACCCTTAGCTGGGGGGGGAGAAGGGTTGGCGCATGGCTCTCAGGCAACCTCCTAGGCCCGTGATGGTGAATCAATGGCACGTGTGCCACAGCTGGCACCTTGCTGGCATACCAGCCATCGCCCCAACTCACTGACCGCACATGCGCATGCATGCGCGACTCCTGCATGACCCATGTGCAACTGCGCATGTGCGGGAGACTGTCAAGTGACTGTTTGCGTGCGCTACTCCTGCGCAACTGTGCGTTTGTGTGAGAATCTGTGTGCAACTCCTGCACAACTGTGCACGCGTGCAAGAATTTGCGTGCGACTCCCACATGATTGCACGTGCACGTGAGACTCCCTGAGCATCTGCAGTGTGCACATGCAGAAAAGACATGTGTGCAAAATCACGCATGTGAAAAAGACATGCACATGAGTGAATTGTGCACCAATGGAAGCCGCACTCATGCGCAGAAGGCATGTGCACATATGAAGTGCATATGAGTGCAAGCGTGCTCACGTTTGGCACTCAGTGCCGAAAAGGTTCGCCACCACTGTCCTAGGCGGTTCGTTCTGATGGCAGGGCCTCCTTTTCATGGGTGTGATTGTCTAAGAAAAAGGATGAGATAGGGCAAAACAATAAGAGGCGATGGATTTATTTTTTGACTAATGTCTGAAAATAATTATAACTACATGTATTAGCTGTCAGAGTCTGCAGCAGCAATCACATTCAGAAGCGCCCACAACTAACAGATTCAGCAGGATTCCATTATATATAAGAAACTTCTCTTTATAATATAATATAACATGAAGTAAATCTACAATACCAAAAGCTGTTTGAAGGTGGTAGAGAGAAGTAGCAAGAAATTAGTGACAACCATGTGCCGTATATATTTTAATTGTTTTGAGGAGAGGAGTTTCAGTTTCAGTTCAGAGCTCAACACAGACTTTAGCCACGCCCAGGCTCCTTGCTGTTTCGGTTTCCAAACAGCCCTCATTGGCTGACTTAGTTGCCATGTCTCTTCATTGGCTGACCTTACCATGTCTCTCCCAAGTCATGAACTCTCACACACTGACACAAATGATTGTCTTTCTTGCCATAAACAGCATGTTAATTTGCATCTCAGGAAGGCAAAGGTAAGAACAATGGTCAGAGCATGCATGCACAGCATGCTGAAATTTAGTTTCAAAAAAGGTTCCATTGGCTGATCTGTTGCTATGCCCATTCATTGGCTGACGTTGTTACCCTGTCTCTTAACAAGTCATGAACTCTCATATACTGACGAGAGCTATCGACCAAAAGAGTTTAATTAGGTGTAATATAATAATATGTTTGTTGCAGGCAGCAACCAGAATTAATTAAGTGCAACAAATCAGTACTGGATTTCCCCCATAAAAGTCTGACTTTTAAGCAGAGAATGTTACATTCTTCTTCCACTAATAGAGATTAGAGTGATTATAGAGTCTTTGGGTGGTTGAATGAATGAGCCACTTAAGTTGGGGTGGTGGTGGGGAGAGGAAGTAAATGGGTCTCCATCAAAGTGGTGAGACCAGGAATCTCTGGTGGATGGGTACCTATGCCAAGAAACCACAGGTTCTCGGAACAAAGCAAAGTTTTTAGGTTTTCAGCTTCTGAATCGGAGGATCCATCCGGTGCAGCTGATAGCCATGATGTGATGCTGAGAAAAGGAGGGGGGGCATTAGAGCCCCAAGGAGCATTTTTGGGGGTCTACCTGCAAAGTCTTCTTAGATGAGAGAGGGGGGAGAGAAGAGGGAAGGAGGGAAAGAGGGGGAGGGAGAGAGAGAGGGGAAGGGAGAGGGACGGAGAGGCAGGGGTAGAGTGAGGGAGGGGGAAAAGGGAGAGAGGGGGAAAAGGGAGGGAGAGAGACAGGGAAAGAGGGAGGGAGGTGGGAGGGTGGGAGACCTCCAGCTACACAAAAAAGGTCATACATAGATTCATACCCTTGTACAAAAATGCCTTATATCAAGGAAAACTGTTGGCAAAAGCAGTGTGCATTAGGGCGTATTTTGAACAAAATGTAAATATGAACAAAAAGATATCAACCTTAATGGGAATTTTTTAAAAAAAGATATCCAAGTTACAGCAGATCAAATTTGATATTCAATTTTTTTAAAAAAAGAGGTTGAAAGATACCCAAAGTTTCACCATCCCAGAGTTCAGTTGGCAGCCATCATGGTTTGCAGCATGCTGCGCATTCAGCCCAAGCCAGAATTTATTTATTTTTTAAAAAAATAAATCCTAACTCAGCATAATTTGCTGTTGCAGAACAACAAAGCGCTTGGCTATTCAAGCAGCAGAAGGGGAGGGGAGGAGACGTAACGGAGAGGTTAAACCAAATAAAATAAAGTGAAATGAGTCCTGAAACGGCCTCTCGCCCCACCTTCTTTCTCTGCAGGCAAAGAAGGGCTACCAGAAGACGGTCTTGGAAATCAGCACCCCCAAAGTGGAGCAGGTCCCCATCGTCGACATCATGTTCAACGACTTTGGCGAAGCGTCTCAGAAGTTTGGATTCGAGGTGGGACCGGCGTGCTTCCTGGGCTGAGGCGCCGCTCAGAAGAGTCTCTTCCACAAGCGCAACTTCGTAACCTCATTGTGCCTTCTCTTTACGGCTACTTCCTTTCATTTTGTTGTCGTTGTTTTTGGGTTCATCACGTGCACGTTCTGAAACTGGACAGTTCGATGGGTTTGTTTTTAAATCGCTCTCCTCTTTACCCCGACATCAATTTCGCCGCAAGACACACACACACACAGCCAAAACCCCAGTCAAAATCCGGACACCACTGCTCACCACCGACTCCAGAATCACATGACCTAGGGGCTCTCCGACCGGCCAGAGCAGGCTTTTCCTCCTTCACTGGGCCTCTTCTCGGAGTCCGTCAAAGGGCTCCGCTCTCGCGCTTGAAGCTCTTGTGCCTTTTCCTCAAAACCAGGAACGGTGCCAGGCAGGAAAGGTGCCAGTCCTGCCATCTTTGCCTTCCTTTCATCCGCTTCTCTGCATCTGATGGAAAACTGTCCAGATGATCGCCAGTTTTCCCGTCACACTGGAAAAGTCTCTGAAACACCGTCGAAAAGACATCAAGCCGGGAGACGCAGCCGACGCCTGATCTCTGTACAGAAACACGGACGAAGGACTCCGAAACCCCTCCTCCCCATCCTCGCTTGGGTTCTCTTCTCTGCTGGGGTTTCTTTCAGAACCTAGATGGAACTCAGCTGCCCCCCCACCCCCACCCCCCTCTCCCCACCCCATCCCCAGAAACGTTTCTCTGGTTCTCTTCCGCTTAATTCACACAAGAAACATTGGAAACCGACGACCTTTCAAAGTGCCAGGTTCTGACTGCTTATCCCATATGATAAAGGTGCTTCTATTTTTGTATTTTGTAAGTAAATATTTGTATATTATTATATTAAATATTAAATGTTTCTGGGTTCGAAACATGCATGTGAGTCACCCGTGCTCCACTGAAAACGGGCAGCCTTTTCCTCCCCCTCCCCAGCATCCAGTGCCTTCACTAAAGACCAAAGTAGGAATCAGCAGGGAACCGTGTGCTCCCCCCAGACTCAGGAAGCAGGTTCCCACAGCCCCCCCACCTCCTCCCCTTAGGAGCGATACGCCTTCAGCCTTTACAGGCACCCAAGCCAATGGGGATTCAAATTAAACACTGCTGAACTTTGGGGGATCTGAGGAAGGCGTATCTCCGGACAAAGGAAAACGGCTGCCATCTTTGTGCCAAGTGCACCAGCAGTGTTGATAGTTGTCATCTCTGACAAGCAATTAAAGATTTATGGCCAGCTCCCTCCTCCCCCCCCATCCCCCCCACAATTCTTCAGGCTTTACCTAGTGCAATGTAGAGATTTTTTTTAAAAAAAAATCTTTTACCAAGAAAATCTCTTTCCCCCCCTCAGTGTTCTCTTATCTTCGTTCCATTTTTTTGGTGCTACAGCTGTTGGAGGAATCTTCCAGACAACCCTGGCTGAGCCCTACCAGGGGGTCCCTCCCAGCTCTCCCCTCATTTCAGCCCGGTGAGACATCACCTGTCCCTTCCCCGTTTCCTCCCCCTCCCCAATGACCTTGTATCATGCGATCCATCACCCTGTCAATGATGTGTCTGATGAGCGAGTTAATTCAACTGTTCCAGGGAGGGATGGGTCAGGAGCGGAGTTTCTGGGTTTTTTCTTTGGTAGCAATAGGCTATTCATGCAACACATTGATTACCAGGGTAAACATGCCAGATTTGTACTCAGTTGCTGAATATTTGTGGTGCTAATTTATGACTTTATTCAATGTACTGAAGCCGAAGCCAGACTTGACCTGTCTCTACTACTCCCCTCCTCTGTCTTTCCAGAGCAAAACTGAACAGTGCAATTGTGTGTGTCTTTTTTCTCCAGTAGGGAGAAAAAGCCCTCCACCCCTCCAGCTCACTGCTCCCACACATAGGAAGGGAAAGAGCACCCTATGCCTGGGCCTCAGCCTTGGCAGGCCAAAGAGAGTGGCACCTCCATGATTAAAAGGGGAGCCTTTGTGGGATGTCTTTTTCCCATGGCATTCCTGACCCAGGGAAGTTCCAGGTGTGAGAGTAACTAGCTAGAATCTATATCAGTGCTTCTCAACCTTGGCAACTTTAAGATGTTTGGACTTCAACTCCCAGAATTCCCCAGCCAGCCATGCCCATTTTCTGTCTCTCAATCCTTAGAATGGAGAGATTGCAGAGAAAGGGATCGCAAGAGAGTCAACAGGTATACAATGGGGATGTTACATCCAAAGGAAGGTGTTATCCATGGGGAATTGCTAGCTGGGGAATTCTGGGAGTTGAAGTCCAAACATCTTAAAGTCGCCAAGGTTGAGAAACATTGCTCTGTAGACTCCCCTGAATCTGTAGACTCCCCTGCAGTGTCTGGGATGTCTGACTTTCCTTCTGCCCTTTCCAGATTCCAGGGGACAAGCCTTGCAAGGCGCATGGGATCTTTGGGGATCAATGGGCTGGAGATCTTAAAGTGGAGTATCCCTCCAGAACAGATTCCCTGAAAGTCAACAGTTCAGAAGCTGCCCTAAATGGAAATCTAGGCAGAACATTCATGCTGCTCTTTCCCTTTTGGGGAGAATTTGGGAGGAATCACCGCATGGATGGTGGAGAGCCAAGACACTCTCTCTTAGGTCATGTGATTCTAATCTGATTATTTCACCTCCCTTCCTTCCTGCCTTCCTTCCTGTTTCGGTGCTTCTATCAAAATCCTACGGAGTGTTGTACAACTGTACTGTTGTGTCTTTCATCCCTGTTCCGTTTTTCCTCTCCTCCCAGAACACTTAGTTACCGTATATTGCAATAAAAATTTGCTTCTTGTATTTGCAGACATATCTTTCTGTGTAATTTTATCCCCCCTAATATATATACCATGACTTGAACAAATGTTGATTTAAAAAAAAAAATGAAAACAAAGATTTAAATACATAGAGCCCCCTCCCCCTTTGAAGTGAGGATGTGTGGGTATGAATCTCTGCATGTATGTACATGTGTACACAAACAAACACACACACACACTCGTGTATGATCAGGTGACCCTATTTGTACAGGTTTCCAAAGTCCAACAGATTGATGCCCATTAGAGGTATTTTTGAGAGAGAGAGAAAAAAATTGAACCTGTGTAATAAAGGAATAAGTGTAATCGATATTTTTCAATAAACCGAGTTTACTGTTTCCACCTAACCCCCGTGACGTGAATGCTTCTTCAGCCTGTGGGTCCAGGCCCCCTGCTCCCCCCACTTTTCTGGATTTTCCCAAACCAGCCTAGCCTTGGGGAGGTGGGGTGGAAATGTCACAGAAGCTTCACCAGTCAGGCAAGGGGGGCACAGAAATGGGGCAGGGGCTGCCGTGGAATGTGGGAGAAAGCTGGCTGTAGAGATGCATTAAATTAGCTGAAACCATGGCTGCCTCTTGCACTGTTTCATCTGCCAGGCAGCCTTAAACCTTCGGTTGTCTTGTTGGCTCCTCTTCCAAGAGAGGCTCGGTTTTCTGATTCTGCCCTGCTGAGGAGCCAACCTTTCCCATGCCAAGGGCCAGAGATAGGATGCCAGGTCCTCACAGTCAGGGACACTCGGCCCGCTCTGCAAATGCTGCCTTCTCTGGGAGAAATGATGCCATGGGGTACAGCTGGCATCTTAGTTCAGTTTTTTTTAATCCCTGATGTCACCTCCTCCTTTTCCAGGAATCCTTACAGATTAACAAGAGTTGGAAGCGAGCTTGTAGGTCATCTAGTCCAACCCCCCACCCAAGCAGGAGACCATTTCTGACAAATGGCAGCTCGATCTCTTCTTGAAAGCCTCCAGGGATGAAGCTCCCGCAACTTCTGAAGGCAACTTCTGCTCCATGGGTTGATTGTTCTCCTAAAGTAAATTTTCTCCTTATTTCCAGGTTGAATCTCTCCTTGGTCAGTTTCCATCCATTGTTCCTTGTCTAGCCTTCTGGCACCTTGGAAAACAGCTTGACCCCCTCCTCTTTGGGGCAGCCCCTCAAATATTGGGAGATGCTCTCCTGTCTCCCCTGATCCTTCTCTTCCCTAGGCCGGCCATGCCCAGATCCTGCAACCGTTCATCGTATGTTTGAGCCTCCAGTCCCCTAAAATCATCCTGGTTGCTCTTCTCTGCACTCTTTCCAGAGTCTCAAAAACCTCTTTTTTATAGTGTGGTGACCAAAACTGGATGCAGTACTCTAGGGGTAGTCTTGATTCGCTGTGGCAACCCCTAACGGGAACAGCCCGTTTTGGGCTTACAGGGACTTCCTATCTGGACTTGTCTCTCTAGATCAGAGGTGTCAAACTTGATTTCATTGAAGGCCACATCAGGGTTGGGTTTGACCTTGGGGGGCCTGGGGTGGGCATGGCCAGTTCAACATCACTCGTATTGGCCCGAGAGCTCTGCCAGCGAAAACAGAGCTCAAGAGGGCCATCCATGGCACTCCCGAGCTCTGTTTTCAGCTGCAATGGCCTCCTGCAATCCTCTGCCAATGAAAATGGCACTCGGACGAGCCGCACGCAGCCCTCCCGAGCTCCCTTTTCACTGGCAGAGGGACCACAGGCCAGTCCTTTGCTTTTTCCAGGGCAGTCTCATGGGCCAGATCTAAGCACCCTGCTGGCAGGAGTTTTGACTCCCCTGATCTGGATCAAAAGGCTGTAAAATTCTTCAACCCACCAAATGAGTCAAGGTAAGATTCTCTTTCCACAACTACACGGGCATCTAGATGTAAGAAATTAACCATCCTGGAGCTCCTTCTAGACCAACCTGCTCAGTGCCCCCAACCATCATCTGTATCACCCACCATTTTCCCACTGAGGGAAGAAGGGTGTTCTGACCCAGGCTTATCAGAATCACGAAATTTTGGTTCTGAAATAAACCCTTTTTATTTGGTTCCTGTGAATTCTTCTCATTCACATCCAGAAAAGTCCCAGCAGTAAACCTTTCAAGTAAACTTTGCAAAAACAGACCTTATCAGTCCTTGGATAGTTGCCAGTATGAATTTCCGGTCGAAATACTTGGCAAGGAGGCACAAACTCAGAGAAGCAAATCTTCACAATAATGAGCGAACAAATTGTCTCCTACAAACACCCCTCCCCCTTTGCTCCTATTTATTCCCTATGGGAGGGGCCATTAAACGTCCACTTGTGCCTTTACTTCCGAGTCAACCCCTGTTCCTTAGTTGTTCCCTTCTCCTGACAGCTCTGCACATACATGCATCTGGACCAGGCTCCAGCTGTTCTTCTGCCCCACTGATCCCTGACTCCGAAGGCTGCTGATAACTGTTGGATGGCCCCGGCCCCATCTCTGCCTTCGATACAGAGCCCCCATCAGAGCCTTCCCCCAACTCCAGGACTGGCCCAAGGTCCTCCCCAACCTCCTCACTGTCCGAGTCTGCCTCCAGCTCTGCTGGCCACTGGCGGGCCGCATTAAAGGCATTGAACCTAACTCCATCCTGGCCCAGATGGCCAGTCTCATACCTAAAAGGACCGTATTTCCACAAGTTGTCATATCTCCTCTTCCTGTCCCTTTTGAATTTCCCAAAGGTGTAATATCTGTTTAAATGTGCACTCACCTGGGAGGAGGGAGCCGGAAGACGGATGCTTGCTGTTTGCACGGTAATAGTTTATGTCACTCTAAATTGAAATTTATCTTCCGTTAGGTGTATAATCCCATCACCACGCTGGTGAAGCTACAAAAGGGCCGCTCCACTCGTCCTGCGGCTTTTGCATAAACCTGCCACAGCTTTTCAATTTGTTTCTGGCCTTTCTCACCTTCTAGAAAAGCAATATTGGAGGCTGCAGTAAGAGGGAAACCAGGCAGCCCGTTGGCGGTGGGGCTCGACAGGTGATGTAGAAGGGACTGGCATACAGCGCGAGAGAGGAAATTAAATGTGATTTTTTTTTAAAAAAAAGGAAAATATGGAAATGAGTCATGAATCTAAAAGGAATTAGACCTGGGAAACTGCATATGAGTCTTCCATTGAACACAGGAGAATAATTTCACCTACTGTATGTTCTTTCAAATAATTCCTGTTGTGCTTCTGTATTTAAAAAAAAGAATTTAAAGGTACATTTATTTTGTTGCATTGTTTGCAATAAACACCCAGGTGGGACAATAAGGACGAATGTGGCAAAAGATACTTAGAGAAGATCTATGGCAGATCCTCAACAGCTGCATTAATGCCAGCAATGCAGGACATCCAGGGTTTTGGGGAGCAGGGCAGAGGTGAAATTCAACTGGTTCTAGCCGGTTCGCTAGAACCGGTAGTAAATTTCCTAAGCCGTTCGGAGAACCAGTTGTTAGAAGAAATCTCCTTTTGTTTTTTTCCACTTTACAGGGTTAATCCTGTAAGGAAGGCAGGAAAGAAACATCCCGGTGTTGTTTCTAGCCTAATCTTTATTGCCCTGCCCACTCAGTCACATGACACCCCCCCAACCACGCCCACAGAACCGGTAGTAAAAAAAATTGAATTTCACCTCTGGGCCACAGCTGATGGTTCATGCCACCTTCCTTCTGCCCAGTTTCCCCATTCAGCCACTCAGGAGCCTCGTCTGAAGATGCTGGTACTAATGGGACTCTCTTGTCTGGAAGATGCAAGTAGGACCACAACCCACCTCCATGGAAGAGAGATTTGCCTTGCAAGGGGGCTCTTGGGCGGGACAGGCGCTGGAGTAACTGCAGATCTCTGGGCTTAGTCAGTTCGCAAGGATGCTTCTTTCATTCTCCCTGGCATGATGGCCCACATCGCCCTCCAGGCTGTGATTGACACAATGCAGTTTAGTAAATGCTCATCTTGCTCATCAGTGAAGCATGTGGCCAGTTTTAAGTTTCTGGGTGTTATCATCAAAGAGGACCTGATCTGGGGCACTCACATTGCAGCACTGGTCAAAAGGGCCCAGCAGAGATTATACAACCTGAGACTTCTCAGGAAACAACTGGATGGAAAACCGCTGGCGACCTTCTACCACTGCACCAGAGAGAGTATTTTAACTTACTGCACCTATGTGTGGTTTGCCAATTGCACAGCGACAGATATGATAGCACTTCAGATATGATAACACCATTGCCCAGAGGGTCATTGGTTGCCCCCTCCCCTCTTTGGAAGAGCTTCTTGGCTCCTGCTGCCTTAAGAAAGCTCAAAACATTCTTAAAGATCCATCTCATCCTGGGCACCCTTTTTTTTTTACCTATTATCATCTGGCAGACGGTACAGGGCAATAAAAACAATAGGCTGAAAAAGAGCTTCTATCCCAGAGCAGGAACTAAATTGAATTCTACTGTAGAGTGCAACACAAATGCAATATCAGGGGTTTTTGATTCAATTGTATAGAATGTGAAGGACGTGTGTCTGTGTTTTATTTTTGTGGTTAGAATGTACACTGAAGATGGCATTTAATTTCGTTGAACGGGGTGCAATGACGATTAAAGTAAACTAAAGCTGCCCTTGGCTAACCATAGACCTGGGAGTCTTTTCTAACAGACCAAGTTGGGATGGTTGACATTGTGTTTCATTCCCGCAGCAGAGCGTTGTCCAAGAAAAGCCTTGGAAACTTCAGGAATGTTCAGGAGAAGACCTTGCGTAAACCCAGGAGCTTTTGAAAGGCTCCGCCAACCGACTAAACCCTCCGCCGAAGGCACAGCTGATGCAAAGTCCTGGGGATGGCCTGGGTCAACATCTCCACCGCTCTGGAAAACCGCAATGTTAGCAGACGTCTGTGTTTGCCCGAGCTGCTGGGGTAGCTGAGCTTCTCGGTGGAACCTCGCAACACACTTGGTTAATCAAATCTATCCTTCCCCTATAAATAAAACATCACTTTAAACAGAATTAGCAAATCTCTCTGGGATGCCCAACTGTCAGTTAAGCCTGATATTTACGATCGGAGGGGAGGGGGCAGCAGAGGAGTCTGAACCCGGCTCTCCTCCCCCTCCCCAGTTTCAGCAAAGGTCAGCATCTGGGGGGCCTGGTTCCTTCTGCTTTAATGATCCAATTGTTTGGGGAGAAAAAAAACTGAGTCAGCCCTGGCGGGAGTGGGTGACTAATTGAGCACAGAGTCCAGGCAATTCGTTTGGTCAAAGAGAAAGTTAAGAAAACTCCAAAAATATGTTAATTGTGGGGGGAGGAGGGGGCAGGGAGAATCTCAGAAAACTCTCCTATATGCATATTTCTGAGAAGATTCTCCAGGGTTCCTGGGCTTGAGCAGAGGAGGGAAGGATAATTGGCGCGTTCCTGGGGAAAAAAAGTAGAAGCGAAAGTTGCCTATGAGCCACATTCTCTGGAGTATCTTTGGGGTGCAAGGCAGTAACTGGGGTGGGGTGGGGGCAGTTTTCCAAAAGCAGCTGAGTTCAAGGAGCCCCACATCGTCCATCTGAGCCAGGGCAGGCCAGGAGGCTGGGTGTTTGGGGGGGAGGCATCCAAATTTCTGCCCCCAGTTCTTCCATAGAGCTGCATGGGGTGGGGAAATGAGAGAAAGGGGCGTGTTCCAGTAGAGATGGGGTTGGGGTTGGGGAGCAAGGGAAAACCGGAGACATTTTCGTACTCTGCAGCTACAAGGGGTTACAGCGTTGCACCTGCCTTGTTCTACGTTGAAATTCCTACATTTAAATTTAACAGAGTTGGAAGGGACCTTGTAGGTCATCTAGTCCAACCCTCTCCACCCAAGCAAGAGACCCTACCCCATTTCTAACAGATGGCAGTCCAATCTCTTCTTGAAAGCCTCTACATGGGGCTCCCCTTGAAGAGCATCTGGAGGCTGCAGTTGGTGCAGAATGCGGCCGCGTGGGTGATCCTGGGGGCTCCTTGGAGCTCCCACATTACACCTCTCCTGCGTGAGCTGCTCTGGCTTCTTATGGCCTTCCGGGTGTGATTCAAGGTGTTGGTTCTCACCTTCAAGGCGCTCCATGGCTTGGGACCCAGGTACTTACGGGACCGCCTGTTGCCACC
>JAEANM010012452.1:0-14804 GCA_017656035.1 Myanophis thanlyinensis | reverse complement strand
AACTTTTCATCTTCCTTCCTTCCTTTCCCATTTTCCTTTCTTCTTTTCTTAACTTTTCATCTTCCTTCCTTCCTTCCTTCCCATTTTCCTTTCTTTTCTTCACTTTTCATTTTTTCTTCGTATTTGTTTTAGTTTGTAATAGTTATTGTATTTTTAATTGTAATGCTCAATAAAAGTACTTTAATTGATTTACATATATTTCTGACTTTCAGATTAACATTTTGGAAACACTACAATGTTTACCTTTTCTCAGGATGGATGATAAGGTATTTGTTGATCTGTGAAATGCAGCTATCTTAATGTTTCACACATAACTATTTTTAGATTGTGCACTGAGTAGTTCTCAGGTGCATGCCATGTATAAATGAGTTATGTTATGCTGTAAAGACAGATTGGGTGTTTTGGGTGAAAATAGATGAAAAGTACTGTTGATGGTTCACTTGCTGGCCTAATCACTATGGTTGCAGTCTTCTGAATCTTTGAGTTTAAATAATGAGTTGTTTGTTGCACACCAAGGCAATCACTTTGACCCACGGTGTTTAATCGACCAATCAATCAATTTTGATTGACTAGAAAGGTGTGTTATTTTGAATACAAGCAATTTACTCTGTAGTTGACAAGAATAATCATAAAACATGGATTTTTTTTTCTCCTATAGGAAGGACCATCTGTTGTAAATACATTGTATGAATGTGCATGTAAGTGTATGAGAATTCTTAATCAAGCATATTTTTCTTGTTTTTAACCTATAACTTAAGAGAAAATGGCAATTTTGAGACATTTCTTGCTTCTTAAACATATAGTTTAAAAACTATCTTAGCAAATTAAAGCTTAGCAACAAGCTTCTCAAAATTACTGGAATTGGGTATGTGTAGTTTAATGAAAAGAAAGACTAGGAATGACATGATAGTAGTGTTCTATTTTCCAATAACTCAGGGATTGCTGCAAAGAAGAGGGAGTCAAGCTATTCTCCAAATAGGGATGGATAAGATGGATAAGAAGCAATGGATGGAAACTAATCAAGGATAGGAGGAACCTAGAACTAAGGAGACATTTCCTGACAGTTAGAACAATTAATCAGTGGAATGACTTGCCTCCAGAAGTTGTGAATGTTTCAACAGTGGAAGTTTTAAAGAAGAGATTGAACAACCATTTGTCTGAAATGATATAGAGTTTCCTGCGTGAGCAGGAGGTTGGACTAGAAGACCTCCAAAGCCTCTCTCAATTCTGTTATTCTGTTATTATTAAGAAGGATGTGAAAATTGTAATAAAGCCAGTGAGCAATGCGCTGTTCTCTTTGAGCAGCACTAATTTTATGAAGATATAACAAATCAATAGGACTATGAGATGGAATTCTAAGTAAATCTGAGACAGGTTATCAGCATACATGGAAGAGAAACATTATTTATGCTGGCAGTATATCCAGTTTGTTCCATTGTTCTTTATCATTTATTTTGAAGAATGTAAGTACATTTCTGAAGATTGCTTTGTTTCGTTTATGGTTTGGATAAGAATTCATCTGAATTCCATGATTCTGAGATGGGGATTCTGGTCAGAAAACAATCAAACTTTGAGATTTATCTTTTATTTCAGGCATTAGGATTTCTTTGAAAGGTCAGGATTGAAAATATTGCCACAATACTCAGTCTATGAGTTTTTCCAAATTTGCAGTGCCATATCCCTTAAAATGATAAATGAATTTGGGTGTTCCCCATGCATAAAACAAATGATTTCATTGGGGTTAAGGATAGATGATAAAAATGGACTGTTAAATGTTAATCTATAATCTGTATCTAGATTATAGAAGTTTACAGATAGGTAAAAATGAAACCCATTCATTGGAAATAAACAATAAAACAATAACATTTAAAAATATGTTAACCCAAAGAATGACTGTGTTTAGTTTGCATAATCAATTTTTTATGTATAGTAACAGCTACAGAAAATCCCAGATCCTCACAAATAATATGCAGCAAATGGAATCAAAATGCTTACAGTTTTTTCACTTAATTCTTGGTACTCATTTTGCACACTGATCTATTCAGGAGAGATACTGTCAGGAATTTTATTTTCAAAGAAGTGGCAGAAGAGACGTCAGTGAATTGCTTTTACTTGGCAGTAATGAATATGTCAGTTTTCAGTTTAGCATTAGGATGGGTTCCTTATCTAATCAAATTTTCCTATTTTCTCATCCACTGTGATTCCAGAGACATAAAATGTAATCTTCACATCTTCATTAGTCTCTGTGTTACTGCTTTCAATAAATTGTTTTAACACAGGGAATATGTCTAAAATCTCATTTTCCATTTTACTGTTTTGCAATTGCACAGAAAGAGATAAAAAATATTCAGTTTATCAAAAATGCTACTTAAATATGTTCACTGCATATAGAAGTCATAGTCACTAAATACATGTGCAATATTATATATTTCCATAGTGAAATGCTGATAAAATGTATTTCTTAGTTCAAAAACACTTTTCATGAGACAGCCATCCTGGCTACCAGTAAAATTACAAAGAAGTATCATATTTTTTGCACTATAGGATGCACCTGACCATAAGATGTACTTAGGTTTAGAGGAGGAAAACAAGAAAAAAAACTATTCTCAAGTATAGTGTAGTGAGCGCAGGAGGCGGAACCTGAGACGACCACAGATAGGTGTCTTCTCATGTGCCAGTTCTGCCTATTGCCTCCTGCACAAGAGACAGAAAAGACAGGCAATGACAAAGACAGAAGAGGCAGGGTTCAGCACTGTAAAAGGACCCCACCACTGCAGCCCAGCTGTTATTCACCAAAGGACTGGCACAATATACACTCCATAAGACTCACAGATATTTCCACCCACTTTTGAGGGAAAAAGTGTGTCTTATGGAGCGGTAAGTATTCAACCCCCATATATTTCCAAAATCTTGCAGACATCCTTTTCTTTACAGGACTGATTTTTATGTACTTCTTATCATCAGAATTGTTCAGACAACCTTCTGCAATCTGGTACTCAATTTTTTTCATATAGTGTGCCCAAACAGTGCCGGTAGATTTTTGGCTTATTAAAGCCTGAAGACTTTTTTGCCAGCCTGATACACAATGTGCTCTGTTCTATACCCATATAAGGAGTTGTTGGAGACAGCAAGTCTGGCTGCTGGCATTCAGAGAGCGGGAAAGCCCTGCTCTCCGATTGGCTAAGGCGCGCCATTCAAAAGAGTATAAAAGCTGTCAAAATCCTTGTAAATACGTTCTTGTCATGCTTGTGCTGTAAATAAAGAGCTGTTGTCGCTTAAACTACTCACGTCTAGCCTCTTATTGACAGAATCAAACATGCTCCATCATATAAGCACATGGAATTTGACCATGTTACAAAAACTCCATTCATACACTATCAGTAATTTTAAAAATTATATGTAGTTTTATCTGTCTCTGTAGTCTATTTACCGGAAAGAAAATCTTCATTTATGTTTCTCTGATAACATATCTAACATGTTTTCAAATGTGTATCTTTAGGGCCTCATCTATCTGAATGGCAAATGGATGGCATTTGGATTTCTAGGTTTTCAATAATTTGATCATTTAGATTCTCCCCTAGACCTGTGATTTGGCAGGAAATAGCATCACTAAACAAAGGGATTGTTTAGGTAAAGATTCCCATGATGCAGTTATAACTATATTGATAAGTAAGTCTTAATAATCTCAGTTGCATGAGATTTATTGCATTGAGCAATTCAGTATACAATATGATAAAAAATGAACAGTGATTTTATAGGAGTGGTCATGTATTTGACTAGACTCAGATGATATTTCTTTATTTCACCTTTTCTTCAAATGAAAAAAAAATCTTAAAACCTTTTAGCCAAGTCTGCATAATTGTTTCCAAATAACATTTCATTTGCTTGGCTTCATATTGTCAGCTGAATTATTTGATTTAGCCTTACTTTTATATGCAGTATTAGTAGAACAGTGATCTTTAGCTATTATTTTATTCACATTAAGGATGTCTTTCTGTATCAGGGAAGTATATAGTAGAGCCAAGCAATGTGATCTTCTGTAATTCACACATGGGAATTTTATGAATGTGCAAATCTTTTAAGTGCCAGCCAAGATTTGGGTGTGGTACCCAATGTATCAATAACCATTAAGACCATCTTGTCTGGTTTCTACCAAAATCTTTCAACTTTAATTTTTAGGGTTTGATACTTTGTGATCTTTTCTAATCCTTTGTCTTCTATTCTATCTCCTGATATTGCTGGATCAATTATCCATATTTTCTTATTTTCAACCACAGTTAAATCTGGTTTGTTATAAGCCAAGATTTTATCTACATGTTTTGGAAACCTACAATATTTCAACCTCTCATTTTCAACTTTTTTTAAAAACTCTAGTGTCCCACAAATTTTTCATTATCGTTCCAGCGAATCATTTTAGCAATTGTGTTATGTTGTTTAGAATCAGTTTATGCAGTTTCTTGAATGAGCTAAGTATATGACCTTCTGTTTCTTCTGCTTTTTGCACAATCTGCACTTCGAATCATTTGATGATTTCTCAGTTCTGGCATTGAATATATTAGCTCAGTTAATTTTAATTGAGCCATGAAAATCAAACTTCTGGTTTCACTTTTAAATGTCCAATTGTAATCCATTGGCTGGTTTATCTTTATTCACTGTTCCCCCAATCTTCCTAGAAACTGACCATGTAATACTCTTCCTTGCCATTATTGTGTTGGCAGTTTTGTTACATTATTTTGATATTTATGTTTTGTTTCGCCCACAAGTTCCAAATTTTAACTTGTCTCAATGTTTTTCTTGGCTATCTTTTATGTAATCAACCCATGCATGCTTTTTTCATAGACAGTTTGTTTAACTTGAAGTAAACCTCTTCTCCATTTTGCAAGACAGATATAATCTATCAATATTATTATTATTTGGCTTATGGACAGGAACACTTTTCCTATTCTTATTTATCATTTCCACAGTTCCAATTTTCCTAGGATTCTTAAACTGTTAATAAGGAAAAATATTCATAAACAAAGCAGAATAAATACCCTTTAGGACATTAACTTGCTTCTAGCAATCAGGTGAGGATAGCAATGGGAATTTTGATTTTGAGTTTGCTAATAAATAAATAAATAGTGGGAATATAGAATATTTCTTTTTTAGTCTTCCTCTGAATTATATCCAGCAGGGTGTCTACAGCTTTGGGTAAAGCAGATTAAAATGGGCAGTTGTAGTAAATATATTTAGGTTTAAATTGGCTACTTGGAGGATGTGTGTGAACAGTGAATCCTAAAGACATGTCAGCATGTCAGTCCCCCTAAGAGATATGTCACCAAACTGTCTAGATTCCAAACAGCTTCAACTTTGGCAACATTGCAGCTACACTGATAAGAAGAAGTCAGCAGTCACAGTTCATTAGCTGAATGACATGTCCTGACAAGATTTCCATTTTACAAAAGCAGGTTGTTATAAAATAAGAGAACCCATCACAATCTCCCTGTGATTGTAAAAGCCCAGAGACTTCAAAGAGATAAATTGGGATCTATTATGATGGATAGTGGGTTATTAAGAGATTCTAAGCAATAGCTGAAGAATAGCAATGAAGAAAAAGAAGAGTCTCACATACAAGGCTGCTAGAGAATATAAGAATGATTAGTTAATGGCAGATTAAATCCCCATCGATCCAGGAAGGAAAAATAAATAAATTAAACCCTGTCAAGCAATATTAGAAAATATATGTCTGGTAAATGAAGCTATTTTATATCCTGTCCACTACAGTAGTTTTTTTTTGTCTGAGATTACATTTATTAGTGTGTTTATATTACATCTTTCAATTCAATAGTCAGCACAGATAATAATAGTCACATAAAATCTATAACTTGGAAGAAACTTTATAGGTTATCTAATCTCCTATTTAGAGTAGGAATTTCTACATAGCTTGCAACCAAAGCCCTCCTGTCCCCACTGGAAAGCCTCTCACAAGGGTGAGTCCATGCTCTTACTCTACAGTTGTTAGTTTTCCCTCAATTGTCAGCCTCAATCTCCTAATAAAGTGAATATACTGTGCATCCAGAAATTATCTGCTTTCTTACATTGTCTATGGACAGGATTGCATTTTATCCTAAAGAGCAGGTCTATGACCTGGGATTTCTCATGGGCTCATAGCTCCTCTAGACTCTTTGCTCATCTTTTGCTAATGAATCTACACTATTACACATAAGCTTCTGAGTACAATTTAAAAAAACCTACTTTTAATCTGTGAAACATTATATAACTTGGTTCTCAACTTTCTTTAAGACCATCTCTTTCCAGATGACTATGCTTGTACTGGGCGCTTTATTCAGGGTAGAATGTTTAGGAGCAAGATTTGTAGGGGGACAACTGACTTTCTCAGTGATTTCCCATTCCTATAGAATTGTCTCTGTCAGGAAGTCCAGACTGTAATGTTGTCCAGGAGTATTGTGAACATTATTATTACATGAGCAGTTAAGACGATTAATTGGTGTACACTTATGGGCAAACACTGGGGTTATGTATTTTATTTGTTTTATTTCTAAATTTATTTGATTTTGATGGGTTTATGGAATTGTTATCAAGTTACAATATTATTATGCTTTACTGTTTTTGAATATACTGTATGTTTTATTCTGTGAAGTGCTCAGAGTTGTTTGAAATAAGAGAGAATATAACTGGAATAATAAATATGCTCAGCTCCTTTAAAGTTCCACATAAAACCAGATATCCACTGAACCCAGTCCAGCTTTTCTAAATATATTTATATAAAGAGGCATAATTCTATTGTCCAGGTTCTTACTAGAACTGTATTTCATCCTTCACTTTTACTTCTCTAGTTAGCAAACCAAAATCCATTATTTTATATGTGGGTGATGCTCTTATTCTGTCTGCATCCCAAATGGAACTGTGACTGAGCCCGTCATGCATTAATATTTGACTGTCAATCCAAAATGCTGAAAATCAACCATGTGAAAACCAAGGTGGTTGCATTCACTAATCAGCATGCTAATCACTTCCACTTTTGGAAAACTGTCAGCTACCAAACTGAGTAGGCGAATACTTTAGTCATATCTTCCTAAACTCCACTCTAATGCCACTCTTCAAATCTCTCTTTGCTATCTTAAAGACTTCTAATGAAATAATTATAATCACAATCCATAGGGGCAATGACTATATGTAAAGGCAGCATTAAGTCTTTTTTGCTGTATGGTGTACAATGTACATTGTTGTACCTATAAAGTTTCCAATGTATTAGAAGCTATCCAATCTAAATTTAAGAGCTCCCTATTCTGAGAAACCCCCTCTGTTGCTAATGTACTTCTCCACCTAACTTTGGATGCATTTCTGCTGTTATCTGCTTGGGACTCTGCTGTTTGAAATATTGGCTTAAGTAAATCTATGGGAGTAAATCCTTAGTTCAATTGGTATTGACAGATGAATATCAGTTTCCATAGAAGAAACAAATAACAGCCAACCTGGCTTACTGTGCACTTACTACCCAAACAAGGGAAATATTTTGTGTAACAGAAAATTCTTTGTGTTTATTTTAGATTTCTGGGGGTGAAAAATCACCTCATGGTGCAATAAGGAAAAGCAAGACAGAGAGGGAGAGGGGAATGATGAATTATTTGAGTGAAAAAGAAAAAGATGTTGAAAAGATAATCTGTGACTCCACTCACTTTTTGTCTTGGTTAAAACAGTTTTTTTTTCAAATAGTGAAATGTATTCACAGGCATATATCTTTCATTAGTGCCCTGGAACTCAGTCAAACAAAGAAACAAACAAACAAACAAACACTAAATTATATCATAAGGAACACATATAAGTGCCTTTTGGTTTTTTGCTCCTATACATGTGAAAAGCCTTCATTAATATCTGCTACACGATTATAGACTTTTTTTATGGAAAATAGAAAAAATGGACATGGTTTATGATTTTGATGATTAGGGTCTGATAGAAAGAGCAGAGATTGTAAATTAGAGAAAAAGGCAAATTTATATTCGTACTTAGGTGTGTCTTCTTTAAAAAGATTGGACACTACTTTTTTGTATGCTTTCTTTCTTTTCTATTTTTCTTTGACTTTTTCCATTCCTGCACTTTTCATTTTCTCTTTTATTGCTTTCATTTTCTCTTGTTCTTACTTAATATTACTTATTAGTTTTTTCTTTTTTTTACAAACATCTTTTAATAAATATTATAAATGACCACTATGCAATCTAACCTGTTTTGAAAATCTGCCCTAGAGTGCAGAATATTAAAGAAACAACACCATTGGCTTTAAAAGATTTAAGCATTCTCCTCTCTTAGTCAGGATTTAAGCCTGAGCACTTATACTAGAATAAGGCCCAAGGGCTGGAAGAAACTCTAGACACGATGGATTTAACATACGATTAATTTTATATTTCAGCAACTCCTCCCCCCCCTCCCCCCGTTGATATAACTGGAAAGATTACCAGCATATGACTTAATAATGTGTTATGAATTTGATCCATAATAATGACTTGCAAAAATCAATGTGGATTGGAACAACCTGTGGCTCATTTTTAATGTCTACTGTATATGACTCTCAAATAAATGGTAGCTCTTTAACTCTGACCCCTTTTATCCACCATGGGATTCAAGGTGACACCTTGAAAAAGGAAGTTGTTTAGATTAGTATAAAGTGATTCTTGGATGTAGACCTCCTAATTGCTCTAAATTTCATCTCCAGAAAGAGGATGGAGGGAATTTGCATGCATAGAATGGTCTCCATTCTTCAAACAATTCATTGGTCATTCATAAAGAAGAATGGAAATTGATTGGTTACTGACGTGAGAAGACATGATTCTATTTTTTCATTCCACAGGAATGGAAAATTGCAGATGAATGAAAAGTAAACAGGGCACTTGTTTTAACACAATATGTTATGGAATATGAATGCAGTTAGTAATAAAACGAATTCCCATCATATGAAGCCTAGGTATGACATCCTTTAGTCTTCTAAACTATTTCTGCAAGTTTAGTCAAGAACAGGGAGTACTGTTGCATTAAAAATGGATTGAATTTGAAGATGATAGTTGAAGTGATCCTGAGTACTGCATCTGATGTCCTATGGTGAAGTTACACAGAATGTGAATTAAACTAGAACATAATAGTTTATGGAAAACGTTCTCAAATATATTTACCGTAATGTGTGACAGTCAATTTTGCCTTCATTTACACTTTTTGGTTTTCTTTCTTCTGTATAATTGAGTCATAACTAGAAGACAGCAACATAGCAGGAACAACCTAATTAAATGATATATTTCCTGAGATTTATGAGGCTGCTACCTTATCAGGTATGTTTTGCAGAAGCTCACTAATAGCATAAAATGTAAGCCATTGTCTCACTAGGCTACAAAGATGGACAATATTTTTTTAACATCAGGAGTTTTTAATCAGTATTTTATATTTCTGGGGAATCTAGGCATTCAACCTAGGTGTCATGATGTCATTTTATTTTGCACAGCTTTCTCAACTCTGACCACTCAGGTCCTCTGGCATGCAAAGGAAAGTGCTCCAATTGACATTTCTAATTGAGATGGAAGACGTAAACCCTTGGATTTTCCCAGCTTCCTCACATTATAGAAATGTATTCTGTAGCTATGGAACCATGGAGGTCCTATAAAGCCTTTTATTTTTTTTATTGATGTCACATAAACTAACAACAAGCAGGTAACTTTAGCAGAATCAAACCAGATTTAGATAAGCCACATTAGGACCTCAGAAACTCCAAGTGAATTCTGTTGGTAATAATTCATCTAATACTGTTATTCATTTATTGCATTTTTTGTTTAAATCTTCCTGTAAGTTCAAGGAATATGGAACTAGTCCTTAGTCATCTAATTCTTAGAAGACTGATCCTGAAGGACAAATTTGGCTGAAAGAAATAAATGCTTTGGGTCATCCCAGTGAGTTCTACTGTATAATCAAATGGGAATTTGAAATTCATATCACTACAATCATTATAATCCTTGGAGACAGGTTAACTCTTAAAGTTGTTCCAGAGTTATGGAGAACCTAGAGAAGTTTGTTCTTAAAAACCTTCTGTCTGATTTTTTTCATTAAGAGTTCAATAACTTTTCAGGAGTCATACATTCTACTTTTTTTAAGTTAGCTAACAGTCACAGGAAAAAAGGGTATAAAAATTTATAAAGAAATTTAAATATAAATACATGAAACATTTCTGAAACTGAAACCACCCCTTTCTCTTTTTCTTCATTTCTGGCAAAACAACTGGGAAGTATGATTTCTCTGTTTCCCATTAAATTTCAATGGTGTAATTAAGGGCAAATTAGTGCAAAAAAGGAAGCCTGGAAACTGCATGCAGTATATTCACCACAGACTGCTCATATCGTGGTGGTGCAGTGGTTAGAAAGCAGTATTGCAGTGAATTAGTATTGACTAATTCAGCCAACTCCAGCAGTTCGATTTTCATCGACTCAAAGTTGACTCAGCCTTCCATCGTTCCGTGGTTGGTAAAATGAGGACCCAGATTGTTGGGAGCAATATACTGATTCTGTAAGCCACTTAGAGTGGACTGTAAAGCACTGTGAAGTAGTATATAAGTCTAAGTGCTATTGCTATTTCTGCTAAAGCTAAAATGAGACGGACTTGATTGCAAAGGTATTTCCTGAGCCAGAGAACCAGTTCTCCAAGCTGGGAATGCAACTAGTGTTGTAGACATTTTGTATTCATTCTTCATTCTGAAACTTTGGGTCTTAGGTACACTGGGACTTGGGTACAGGACTTTATGGTATTTCACTATAATCTTTCCTATTACATTATAAATAGTGTTCTAATTGTGCCTTTTATTTTATTTCTATTTTTATTGTTTGCATGAATACTATCTATCAGTGAGGTATAGAGCCATTAATACTTTTCAATCTTTTTCTCCCAATCAAATTGAATGAAATAGGCAGTGCAGAAATCATAATATGCAATATGGAGTTAGGAAGTATGCAAAAATGCATCTAGATGAAAACTGAATATTTTCATTTGACTCACTTTAGATAAATGATCTTGAGATAAGTCTTATATGTGTGGTTATACCACTGGATCTGATCCATCATCCTCTCAGGTAATTCTACTGGTAACAAGTTGGACCATAAGAATAGTAAACTTCTAAACGTAATTAGAAGAAAAAAAATCTTTGTGGCCTGGAAGAAAGGGCTAATTTAATTTTATTGATTTAAGTGAAAGTGACTTTAAACCAAGGGAGACTAATATGAATAGTAAGCTTAATTGCAGATGCCTCAGTACATTATGTAGATAATAACAGCTCCCCTGTGGATAATACAGGACTTACAGAGAGCGCAGAAAATTATGTTCTCTCTTGCTATAATGAAAATGAGCCAATATTGCATCTTATCCCTCAGTCCACAGATTGAATTGAAAATGTTCTGTGCCCTTTGTTTTTACTAATCCCACCTTAATAATCATATATGAATGAGCTTCTTTGCATGTTAATACATTCTGACTAAATGAAAAGGCTCCGGGTCAATCTAAAAACAATATTCAGAAAATGATGGAGAGTGGGGAAAAATACTGCTGAGGAAGAAAGCCCATTATTAGTAATACTAGAGTAGTGTTTCTCAACCTTGATGACTTTAAGATGTTTGGACTTCAACTCCCTGAATTCCCCAGCCAGCAAAGTACTAGAGTTTGATGGTAAAATACTGAATTATCATTTAAAGGATCCTTTCACATCCTATCAACATCTGACATATATTTTGAAGGAAGTCAAGTTTTTTTTTTTAAATAACTTCAATGAAATGTTGCAGCATGAAATATTGATTTTTTTAGCATGATACCTATATTTTCATTCTAGACTCCTCATTCTCACATTAGCTACTATACTGGAGATACCAAATATGTTCAGTTCTCCAAGGGATTTTTGAAAAGGTAGTTTCCTTTCTCTTTTGCTATTCTACAGGCAGATTACAGCCCAGAACTGCTCCTTCTACAATCATCAAAGAAAAACTTACATTGGACACACGGGGCTTGCATTAAGTAAATTGCTTGCCTTATGCTGCACCAGAGGAAAGTTTGCTATATATTTGAAAGAAAGAAAAAGGCTTTGGGGTTGAAATGTTAATCTGGGGTAATATGGCTTTTTAGTTTAGAAAGAGGTAAATAGCACAAACATACTTATTATGGCCTCTTTCAGGGGTCTGTATTGTCACAGCATGAAGATACCTTACTAAGCATTTGCCAAAGACAAATCTTTGTAATGAAGCATCTCTCTCATTTTTGTCCATTTCTGAAGTGGCTGAAGTTGACTGAAGCTGGACCAAGGCATTCCGGCATAAATCTCGTGTTTTCTATTGATGCCAGAAAGCAATATCCCATATGGACATTCTTGATCACTTTGGACGTTAGGAAACTTCTGGACACCAATTGACCTGCTTCAGGACTCCTGTCTCCTATCTGGCCAGTAAGTTCCATATCTACAGGTGGCTGCTGGAGGGATTGTACCGACAGAGGCTCATTCAATTTCACTGCACACATGTTGAGCATTGACAATAAAAAAGGATTGAAGTATTGAAGATTGATTGCAAACTTCACTGGCATAGCCAGTTGAACATTTTTGCTGTTCAAACATAGAAATATCTATCCTATAGACAGAGGAAAAGTACAGCTTTGTGGACAACTTCCTGCCTGCATTGTGTTTCAATAATGCTTACCTTTATCATAAAACTGTTTTTCTTGTAAGAACTGGAAAATCCATGCCATTTTATTTAGATATTGCCATACAAAAATTGTTAATATTCTTATTGGTAGAAAGTTTTTAAAATACCATGCCATGCTTTCTCAGAAGAAAAGCGGCTATTCTAGCAACAGGACTTCTTAATTCAGGGTTGGTCAATTTGTTGTATGAGCGTATGGGAGATTCTGCACACAGAAGGGTGCTTTTTCCTAGCCCAGCCTTCAAGAGGAAAATTAATTGTGCCAACAAATTAGCTCACATTATTTTCTGCAAGACTGCAAAACTACCACCGTCACTGCTAAGATATGATAAAATGCAGATTAGGAAGCAATATTCTTTTTCCTATCAGCATACTTTTTTCTTTCTATGGTGGTGCAGTGCTTAGGATGCAGTATTGCAGGCGGACTTTGCTCACTGTCAGGAGTTTGAACTGGACTGGCTCAAAGTTTGACTCAGCCTTCCATCTTTCTAAGGTGGGTAAAATGAGAACCCAAATTGTTTGGGGTAATATGCTGATTCTGTAAACTGCTTACAGAGTACTGCAAAGCACGATGAAATGGTAGATAAGTCTAAGTGCTATTGCTATTGCTAACAACAGATGGAAAGGAAATCACCATGGGTACGATGGTGAGCCTTAAGAGAAAGTTCATGGATCTGGTAAGAAAAAAAAAAGACTGATAAAATTTTCTTGCTGATAAAATAAAAGGACTTAGGTGATGTCATGAATATTCCTGGACTTTAAAACTTTACCAATCAAGACTTTTGATCATTCTGTTTTATGTCATTCTGTACTGGGAATTCAGAGAAGGAAGTGGTACTTGCTATAGATTTTGAAATATTTATATTATGTTAAAGGAATAGTTATTGTAGCATAGATGTAGAAATATGGGCTGTTCAAAATCATTACTGGCAACAAAATTTGAGGTATATAACAGAATAATGTTATACTGAATTGTTGAATTGTAACTGGATAAAATACTATACTTGAGTAGCACGTGCTACTTGAGTAGCCAAGTAGAAGATGCAAAGAACCAAAAGAAGAATCTGAAGACTTCATACAGATCCTAAAAGTCAAGGGTAATATTGCAGCACCAGGGTCTTTCCAAGAATTAATATTATTGAATCAAAAATTTCAATCCATCCAAAAAAAGAAAATTAACTGTGTGGAGACAAATCATAGAAATAACTATATTCATTTTATGTAATTAACATAGTTTGTTAAACCCTAAGTTATTTTATGTCCTGGCCCTTCATGCTTTTTTGACATTTTGGAATGCAACCATCTGGCACGCTATTCAAAAGCCATCTGTGGTCTCTGACCTCCCCAAAAGAGGATCCCCCAAAAGGGATAAAAAGGAAAAGTTTAAAAGTCAAAAGTAAGTGTGCTCTCCTACCTAATTCCTTTCTTTTCTTCTCAACCTTCCCTGAAAGGTTATAATCACCTTTGTGGTGGTTGCTTCCTCCTCTTCTTACCTTCAGTGCTGTTTTATGGCTGTGTTTAGCTCTGTTTTTTTTTTCATGAAAACAAAAGTGCAAGTCCTCTGGGTGTTTTTTTTTTTAAAGGATAAATTAAATAAATTTAATAAGGAACTAGTGAATCTTCTTTCAGCTTTAGATTTGTTTCAAGGTCAGCATCACATCAGTGCTCCCAAGTCCTACACTCTGGTTGAGTCTCCCTTCTTCTCAATTTCATCTCTAAAAGGGATCTGATAAGAAAGAAATATAGAGCAGTTTATACTAACTCACAGCTACTGAAAATTCCCTCTAGACACCAGCAATGCTCTATTGTTAATGATAAGCCCCTCTAAAGAACAATATCTATTTTCAGAAATCTGTTGGGAGCATGTTTTTCCCCCTAAAAATGCTGAGCACTTTCTTTTGCAGTCTAAATTAATACCATGTAGCCAGTTGTAAACCATACAATGTAGACAGTTTTTAACAGACTGTAAGAGAAAAGTTAGGTTCATGCATGTAATTGACTGACTGCTTACATTAAAATAACCACACTACATGAAAACAACCATAAGGAGCAGCACACATGGAAATAAGCATCTATCTATCTATCATCTATCTATAT
>JAEANM010012451.1:0-14804 GCA_017656035.1 Myanophis thanlyinensis | reverse complement strand
TTTTGTATTTTATATCTGTATTTTATCTGCTGTGAACCGCCCCGAATCCCTAGGGAGAGGGGGCGGTATATAAATTTAATAAATCATCATCATCATCATCATCATCATCCCTGGCCCCAGCTCTGTTTCTGAGCACTCATCAGAGCCTTCCCCAGAGTTCAGGTCAGGCTCATGTTGTTCCTCACTATCAGAGTCCGCCAACAGCTCTGCTGGCTGCTGGCAAGCCACAACACAAACTTTCTGTTACTAAATGAAACATTTGTGAAGTGAATTTTGTCCCATTTAACAGCGTTTCCTGCCACAGTTGTTATTAAGTGAACCACTGCAGTTATGTTAGTAACATGGTTGTTAAGTGAATCTGGCTTCCTCGATGACTTTGCTTGTAAGTAGGTTGGAAAAGGATCACATGATCTCAGGACACTACAACTGTCATAAATATGAGTTGCCAAGCGTCCAAATTTTGGTCATCTGACCATGGGGATGTAGTAACGGCTGTTAAGTGTGAAAAATAGTCCTAAGTCATTTTTTTAGTGCCAATGTAAGTTTGAAGTAAATGAACTGTTGTAAGTCAAGGACTATCTGTACTTATATGTTTATTCTTCTGCATCCTGAATTTCTCACTAATTTAATTTGGGGTGTGCTAGAATTATGTGAAAGCTTTCTCTCGCTGCTACATTCAAATTTTGCAAGACAAATTGTCTCCTCCCATTTTTTTTAAAAATCCCAATTACCAAAAAAGGTGGCAGTTTTAAATCTTGATTACTTGCACTGGGCAGCAGCCTGAATTAATTGTCACTGAATGAATCACTATGTGAGATGGGCAGCTATGCAAATGTGATGAAATAAAAAGGCTTTCAAGAGTTCTTCCAATTTGCAGATTATTTAGCCTTCCTTTATAATTTTAATCTGTCAGTGTATGAGAGTTCATAGACTGGAAGAGACATAGCAACAGATCATCTAATGGGAGATGATTGGTGACTGAAACAATTTGGAGCCTGGCCGTGGCTTAGCTCTGCAGCTCTGAAACTGAAACTAGTCTGCTGAGCTCCAAACTGAAACTCTTAACTCCTCTCCTCTGCTTCTGTTTGCTTGTACTTGTTACGACATTGGAAAAACCTGCTTGGGTATTGTGTACTTACTTCATGTGTTATAATATATATAAAGAGAAATTATTGAATCCTGCTGAATCAGTTACTTGTGTGTGCTTTCTGAATGTGATTGCTGCTGCAAACTCTGACATAATCTTTATTAATATTATGCATTATTTTAATTGCTCTTTTCTGTATCATCTGTAGCTTAACATCAGGATGCTCATTTTTTTGTGGGGACGGGTGGGGGGGCAGTGATCATGCACCCCAAAATTGACAGTTCCAGAACACAGGAGTAAGTGGGGACAGAATACATTTAAACACAATTAAATTTGGATTGCGTTATAGTAATCTCATATCTGTAATTATATACATGAATTTGTTAATATTATTTCTCATGTATTTAATAATTGCTACCTCTATTACATTAAACATTGCAATTTGGTGGTAACATTTTGAGTGACAACTTTTGCAAAGCTAAGAGATTGTGCCAACTCTAACACTTGAAACCCAGAAACAGTGTTTTAAAACCCCCTTGTCCATTTTCCTACATACGTAGATTATGCTTTTTTTCAAACTTACAGGGTGAAGTGATATTTTCAGAAATTTTAGATTAGGGAATAAGCAGGATGTGAAGTGGCTTGACTTCCGTTCCTGCCAAGACAATGCCAATAAGCATTGAAAAGAATCTATTTCTCATTTAATAGATTTATATCAGTACGGTAAAAGAAGAAAACATGCTTTTTCTTCCTCATTAGTACTACTGAGCAAATCCATAACTGGATATGAAGAGACTTGATTCTTCCGTTAAATATCTTGGATGGGGTGGAAATACCATATCGTCTACGTTTTATCCACTGGGGAGAGGAAACACAAGAGCAGCATAAATTATAAATGAGGATTCTCATTAAAAAATAATGACAATATGTATAAAAATTAAACATCTTTTAAAAAAGGCAAAAGGATTGAAAATTTATATGATAAAGTAGTTACAAAACAATTCATCAAAATCTTTTTCCTTACCCTTCTGCTGGGAAAAAAAAAACCACCTAAGTCAAACGGCAAAAAAAAAAAAAATGAAAGGAAAAAATGTGCAGGAGGACTCTATAGTTCTTAATATGGTAATATGGTAAATAAAGGCAGTTAGCCCAGAATATTATTTATCTTCTGGACAAGCAGCAAAAGATTGACAAATTTGTGGATTTCAACCCCAAATGAGATGGTAGAAAACAAACCTATAGGTTAATTTACTAAGTTACATTTCTAACACCAAGGCAACTGCAGATAGTCCTTACTTTACTTGTCAAGTATACACAAAACAAAATTATTTTAAGATCGAGAAAGACTCCTTTCATTTTTTTGCATTCAATTTCGCTGCACACATGTTGTGCCTTGACAATAAAGAATTGAATTTGAATTGAATTCTTTTTTAAAAGCAACCTTCACTACTGAACAGGGTATTCAAGCTTATTATTCCAAGGCTCTATCAATAACTAACTTCAGATTCATCAACTTTCTTCCACTTCCCAGGTCACAAATATGAATTTCAGGAGCAAAAACAGCATTACAAAGAAAAGATCCAAATATTTATTTATTTATTTATTTATTCATATTTATATACCGCCCCATCTGTCAGGGCTCAATAAAATGCCAGCATACACTGCGTGAGATAAATGAAATTGGTTTTAATTTCAGTAAGGTTTGGAAATTACTTCATTGAAGGCAGCTAACAATCTTATGAGAGCTCTTGTATTAAGACATTAAGGCAAACTGGTTTGGCTGAAGTGCTGCATTACATGCCTTTGTGTCATACAGATGGGAGTCTTGAGAAGCAGAGCTAATTGCTTCAGGCACTGATTCAGTGACCTGCCTTTTCTTTCTTCTTTCTTTTTGCTTGTTCCAAGCTCTAGGCAGTGAAAATGGTCCCCACCTTCAAAATGGCTTTCGCATTCATTCTACCCTGTAGCTGAAGTTTGGCCTTACAAGTTAAATGCAGAAGAATTAGATTTTCTAAGGAAATGCAAGGCTTTTGTAGATATGTAAATGGAGAGGGGGAGATATCCCAGGCATCTTTTTGCAGTAGAAAGTGGCATAGCCTGAGAATAGATCTAATCCATCTAAGACTCTACTGCAGCTAAGACTAGGTGAAGGGAAAACAGATCAGACTGGTTGTCTATGGAGATTCTCAGTCATCCAGCTCAGGGTTGTCCCAAAGGTGTCTTTTTCAAAAGGCAAGTGGATTTTCTGGTTTTTCTTTGAAGATGTTTCGCTTGTCATCCAAGAAGCTCCTTCAGCTCTGACTGGATGGTGGGAATTGGAAGGAGTATAAAGGAGTGTAAATCCTTCCAATTCCCACCATTCAGTTGGAGCTGAAGAAGCTTCTTGGATAAGAAGCGAAAGGTCTTCAAAGAAAAAACAGAAAGTCCAGTTGCCTCTTGAAAAAAGCACCTTTGTGAAATCAGACTGGTGTACAATATCAATATCTTTTTTCAGTAATTTAATGGCTACATGACATCAAATTGACATTGATTGTAACTGACTACATATAATTTCTCCAGGATGATGTATGCATAAGTTTTTGGTTTTTCAGTTCTTCCAATGATGCAAGCTAGTCAGTGTCTTTTTCCTTCCACCTTTCCCAGCATTAGAGCCTTCTCCAAGAGAGCTACGTTTTTGCGTAACATTTCCAAAGCAGCACAGGTAGTTCTCGACTTACAACCACATTTGAGATCAAAATTTCTGTTCTTAAGTGAGTTTTGCCCCATTTTACAATCTTGCTTGCCACAGTTGTTAAGTGAATAATTGCACTTGGTAAGTTAGTAACCTGGTTGCTTAGTGAATCTGGCTTCCCCATTGCCTTTGCTTGTCAGGAGGTTGCAAAAGGGGATCACATGACCTTGGGACACAGCCATAAGTATGAACCAGTTGCCAAGCATCTGAATTTTGATCCCATGATCATAGGGATGCTTCAAAGGTCGTAACTGTGGGAAAACGGTCATAAGTCACTTTTTTCAGTGCTGTTGCAACTTTGAATGGTCACTAAATGAACTGTTGTAAGTCAAGAATTACCTGTATAATTTGAGCCCTGTTGTTTTTGCTTCTGGTGTTGATTTGTTTGATGATCCTTTTGTTTGTTTTTAATTGTCTGTGAGTTTTCTCCAACACCAGAGTTCAAAAGCTTCAATACTTTTTCCTTTCTTGTTTTTTGAGAATCCAGCTTTCCTTTCCATAGTATCACAGGTGCATTGTGTCAGAGTTTGCAGAAGCAAACACATTCAGAAACATACACAAGTAACTGATTCAGCAGGATCCCATTATATATAAGCAACTATTCTTTATATATAATACAACATGAAGTAAGTATACAACGCCAAAAGCTCTTTTAGTGTGGTAGAGAGAAGTAGCAGCAACAAAACACAAGCAGAGGAGAGAAGTTTCAGTTTCAGTTCAGAGCTCAGCACAGATTAGTTGCATTTCCTACATACAAAGAAAACCTCCTCTATACAGGGCAATTAAGCTAAGCCATGCTCAGGTTCCTTGCTGTCTCCAGCAAATACTGTTTCAATTTCCAAACAGTTCCCATTGGCTGACCCTGTTACTATGCCTCTTTCAGTCTATGAACCAAATACACTGACACACTCTTCTGCTCTTTGCAAGTCCAAATACATGACAGCATCTGAATAGCTTTTCCAGGGCCTTCACAGCAGCTGCACCAAGTGCTAGTCTGCGATGTACTTTCCGGCTGCTTATTCCTTTTATTGTGGATAATCGATCCTACAAGTCTAGTTTTGGCAAGAGGCACACAGAAGTAACTCAGTTACATTAGAAGCTTTATTGGAAAGAAGAACAACCCTTAAATACAACAGCTGATTGAGCCACCACAGAGAGTGCAATGAAGTCAGAGCCTTTATGTCAGCCTGTGCACTAGAATCTAAGCTAGGCTTTTTTTTTTTCTTCTGGCCTGTGAGATTTTAGGGAGTCTGAGAAATTAATGGAAAGGACAGTAGATAATCAGCAATCAAGACACAGACGGCAAACCCATTGACCATATACCTGACAAATGCCTCAGTCTAAGAGGCAAGCAACTTAGGAAGAAGCTTCATTCAAAGAGATACACTCCTCTCCACTAACACGAACTCCTTATAAGCAGGGCCTAGAAGATTCTCTTTTACTTCCAGAATTCTGCATTTGCCTCAATCTAGCACTAAAACAGCTTAGGTCTGCAGTTCTTGCTTCCTTGAACTTCCCCAAACTGAAGTTTGACACCACTTTTCCAAGTTAATAAATCCTTAGCCAGTCTCTTGATGGCCCTGAGAGGCAGACAGTAAATGCTTATATTATAGTAGTATTTTCTAGCTTGAGGTGGTTCCTGTTGTGTCAGTCTATGTTCTTTCCTTTCTGATTTTTTTTTTCAGGTAAAAATCATGTTCTGTAAGCTTTTCTTTGTTGGGAGGAAGGGGAGTACAGGAACTCAATATCTTTTCCCTTATAATAAAAAGCAGCTTCTGTAAAGAGACAGATACTTGAGATGAGAAACAGTGATGGTTAAATTCCATGGCTCTTTCTTAGGGTTGGGAGCTATCATTTCATTTGCTTTCTGCCAGGATTTTTATGCCAGTACATGGCTAGTTTGATTTAATAGTCTTGTATAGTTATTCACTTCTGTATCTACTTTAAAAGTCTAATATGTGTTGACTTTAAAAGAGACATAGCATGCAGCTTTTTTGGTGGTGGAGCCTCGATGTTACATTTTTCCCCTGATTCTATAGCTCCTTCCTTCATTCTTTCTTTGACTTTTCATTTAGAATTTGTGTCCACAACATACCTTCAAGGACGCTTCTCTCCACAATAAAAATAATCGTCAGCTAAACCATATTATGGAGAAGTCTCTCTTAGCACAAGTTCAGCCATAGAAAAAGTATGAAGGCATTTTGTTCCCACATAAGGAAGATGGGTAAAATGCTTGTGCCCTACTACACTTTTATATATAATTTCTATGCTTTTAAACTTAATTAACTTCAAAATTCAAATTCAAATTTATTGGTCACAAAGTTACTCATTTAGAGAGGTGTGCAGATTGTTTGTCCTTTTTTATTTGTTTAGCTACAGCTGTCAATGCCATTTACTTAAGAGAAATAGTGATAGAAATATATCTCCTAGTGTATTATTTCTACACCACAGCTGGTGTAGCAAAGTGGATTTTATTGTTGCTTGACCCAATCATTGTTTTATCTGCCTTAGCACTTCCCCTTCCCCATAATCTACTGATGAAAACTAATATGTCCTTCAAGTATTTTGTTGGTTTAGACAATGCCCTTGAAGGGCTTTATACATTTGGAGTATGCGATATATTATTGCTACTCAGATTGTGTTTTGATCAGTGTCTAGAGCTGCAGTGGTTAAAATGCAGTACTGCAGGCTACTTCTGCCGACTGCCAGCTGCTAGCAGTTCAACAGTTCAAGTCTCACTGGCTTAAGGTTGACTCAGCCCTCCATCCTTCCGAGGCCGGTAAAACGAGGACCCAGATTGTAGGGGGCAATATGCTGACACTGTAAATCACTTAGAGAGTGCTGTAAAGAACTGTGAAGCAGTATTTAAAACTAAGTGGTATTGCTATTGCTATCTAGCCTTTTGTCTTACAGTTTAGAAAATTATGCATTATAATAATCTTCATTTATCTCCAACCTCAAGTAGAGAAAGATGATGGTTACTTAGCACAGATTTAAAGCTTAGTTTCCCACATCTAAAGCAAATATGCAAGAAATTATACTGAACTTGAACTAGGGTAGTTATGAAAGCTTAAATTCACCACAATAATTAGAAATGTCTCAAAAAGATTTATGAATGATGCCCAGTAGCTGTGTACACCTACATTTTTGTAGGCAACGTAAATCAGCCTTACACAACCTAATGACTTCTAGATGTATCTCCCATCTTCCCTAACCACTAGAAATGCTAGCTGGAGTCTTAATGGAAATATAATCCAACAGAAGCAGGTTGTGTAGGGTGCTTGATTGTGTGATGCCAACATAAAGTATATACATATCACTTGTTGTTTGCATTTTGCATGGGTTATAGTACCTTATATCTCCCAGAACTATCATCAGAAGATATTTTCTTGTCAGAGGGATTAGAGGTAGGTGATAAGGCCTCTGCTTTGGTCAAAGTATAATCAGTCATTTGTTATAGATAGGTTACTCCTTGTTAATTTTGGAGATAGGTTGCCTTATAAATTCTTTAAATCAAGCAATCAAAACTCCTCAAAGTCTTATTCTCTGTTTTCACATTCCCAGGACAGCCTTGGTGGCAACAGTAAGACTGCGATGGTTGCCACCGTTAGTCCAGCAGCAGATAACTATGATGAGATCCTTTCTACCTTGAGGTATGCAGACCGAGCCAAGAACATTGTGAACCATGCTGTGGTCAATGAAGATCCCAATGCCCGAATTATCCGAGAACTGAGAGAGGAAGTAGAAAAACTCAGGGAACAGCTTACCAAAGCAGAGGTAAGTCTTCTTGCACCAAGGGCCAAAGAAGGAGTAATTCATTTAATCAGTCAGTAGATTATGTCCCTCTCCTCCAACCTTAAAGCACATTCCCACACAATTTGCAAATAAAATAACTTGACTTTGAATAATGAATGAGGTTTCCTGTGTACTGAATATGTTTGCTAGTTTTTTAGATTTTGCAAATTTGCAAAGAGAAGGCCCAGTAGTGTGCTTGCTGCTAGAGCAAGGTTATTAATTGCCTATCCCACTCTCTCAAATACTCCTCTGATTGTCTACGGAGCTTCTCAGTCATCCAGGTCATACCATAGTTGTCTCAAAGGTGCTTTTTCAAGAGGCAACTGGAGTTTCTGGTTTTTCTTTGAAGATGTGTCACTTCTCATCCAAGAAGCTTCTTCAGCTCTGACTGGATGATGGGAAAATGTACTCCTCTGATCATGAATGAAGGCAAATGTATGTGTCCCAGGATAATATTGCAGGATCCAATCTGGTTCAGTCACCGGGACCAGAGGTTTTGTCTTCCAAGCTTTCGGACTCATGCTGGAGCCCATCTTCAGGGAACTTCTCTCTAGCCACTCCTCATATCATGCTATGCCTGTTCACCAATAGAGTGGTATAACACCACTTCTTGCATCACGCAGGTCAAGGTTCAGTAAGCAGCCAATTCTGAATCTTGTGTGCAAGTGATTCTCTCCTTCCCTCCAGATTTTCTGGAGCAGATCTACTGGCACAGATAGGTCATACATTCTGCAAATATTAAATAGTATCTCCAAAATTCACAAGCATAGCCATATTGCTGTATAAACTTTGCAGATAGACTTCCCAGAAACAAATGCCTGGCATTATGAAGCAGGTTCAGGTTGTTGGAACAGACATATTTTATTTTTTGTGTAAGTCTCTGACAGCTACACCTCTGAATTCATCACAAAAACAACCAAGACATTTTATTCTACGGAGCTAAGAAGTGGAAGCTGAAAGCAGAGTTAACTTAGTCTTCCATAGCAAAAAATAAAATATGAATTGCTCAGTTGATAAAAGATGGTGAGTACTGAAAAATAGATCTCTGGAAAAGAGAACTCTGATGGAGGAAAGTAATGAGCCTCGGTGGTGCAGTGGTTAGAGTGCAGTACTGCAGGTTACTTCTGCTGACTGACGGCTGCCTACAGTTTGGCAGTTCAAATCCCACCAGGTCAAGGTTAACTCAGCCTTCCATTCTATTTTACCCATTTTAATTTGTTTCCATTTTACCCTAAGTTGGGTAAAATGATGACCCAAACTGTTGGGAGCAATATGCTGACTCTGTATATCACTTATAGAGGGCTGTAAAGCACTATAAAGTGGTATATAAGTCTAAGTGCTATTGCTATGCCTGGTAATCTAAGATGGATCTAGGTCAGTGTTTCTTAACCTTGGTGACTTTAAGATGTTTGGACTTTCAAACATTTTTAAGTCGCCAAGGTTGAGAAACACGGATCTAGGTGGTTTGGCTATTGAAGGTGCTTAATAAAGAACAAAGTTAAGAGACAGTTACACTAGCCTGAGAGGAACTTGAAGAGTCCTGAAATATTCCAGGGCAAGTTCTAAGAAGTTTGCCAAAGAGAACTGCAGGTTTGATTGTGCCCAGCACAACAAAGAGGAGGCAGATGGCTTTTCAGGAGCTGGATTCCCAGAATCGCTAGTCAACCTGAATATAACTTAAGGAACTCAACATATCTAAACTTTGTTAGGTTGGAGAAGATAGAACTTGCTTCCATCGTGCCATAGTTTCCATTCACTAGTTCCTAAAACAAATACATGCAATCAAACAGAGAGAACAACACTCCTGTGAGATGAAGGAACTGGGAAGCAGGATGAAATTAGAATTTCTTCTAATGGAGTAGATGCAGAACGAAGCAAGAATTCCTGAAGGTGAAGGAATAGGTTATGCCCAAACCCTGCAGAACTGTGGTAGGTCAAGAGAAAAGAGCTAGATGTGCCGTGGTTCCACATATACTGCAATAGAAATAGTAATCTAAAACTTGAATTTGGGGCTCTTCTGACCTTGTGACAGTAAAGAGGTTTATAGCTGTGTATGCTGATTTTATTTTTTGACTCAAAACTTCACTTTTCTAGTAACTCCCTAGCTGCCATGATCCTTCTTGATCAATTTTCCTCTTTGTGGAAAACAAGAATTTAGGATGATTTACACCAATGTGATTTCTTACGTACAGCCCTTCTGACCACAGTATTACAAAGAAATGGCATTACAGTCTGACAAGGGGGCATCTGATAAAGCTCTCCTTGTAGAGAACATTTAAATCAGAAAGCTTTCCTGTCAGTGAATTATCTATTCAATCTTTCCTCCCAAAGCACAGCAGAGTTTTTTCCTTAGCCCACTTTAATGTATTGTCCTCTGCAGTTTTGGACCCAAGATATTATAATACCCATTTTACAAATCACCCAAAATTTGAAGGAGCCTGGAATTCTAACCCACATATTTCTTAGATGTCCTTTTTGTAGTCACTTCTACTCTATCTTTATAATTATGTTTGATTAGTCCTGAGGACATCTTCATTTCCTTTTTACAATTGAACTGGAACCCTAACATGTCTAACGTTGCAAAATTTATTTCAGCTGCCATCACTTTACATGGGAAACTATTCCTTTAACTTTTAGGATTCGACTGATATCATTTTTCCCTTGTTCATGTTTTATGTTTCTTAGTTTTTGGTTACATTTGACCAGTCACCAATCCTAACAAAATTTGTATACATGTATATTTGCATATACATTCTTGTTTATGCATGCAGGATTTATATACCTATGTATCTACATGCATATACCTACATGCCTGATACTTACCTTTTTAGCTGTTTAATATTTAGTATAAAGTAAGCATTTAATTTTTTTATTCACAAAACAGTTTTATAATCCCATTAATTAGTTTTAATACTTAGAATCCATAGTATTTTATAACCTGCATTTATGGCATTATAATTGAAATATTTCATTTACTTTAACTGGTTTTAGAAAATACCTATGCTTTTAATTTAAGCTACGTAATCTCTTATAATAATTGCACAAAATATTGGTCAGTAACTGTAATAAATTTAATAATAATACACAATTGTTACACTAAGATTTCATCTTATCAGCATTATGGTAAAATGCTGAGTTGGAAGGTCTGACTTTTTTCACCCGTATGCAGGTATCCTCTCAATAAGAACATAGGTTTCCTGCATGCATTATTCATGGTAGCTACTTTTCAGTCACATAGATCTCAATGATAAGATCATGAAGAATGCATGAAACTTTAATTTGATGGCCCTTCTAAGGAGAATTCCATAATTTGCTTTTTTCTTTCTCACCTCCACTAATCTTTTAGGCTATGAAATCTCCAGAATTAAAAGACCGTTTGGAAGAGTCTGAAAAACTTATCCAGGAGATGACAGTAACCTGGGAGGAGAAGCTCAGGAAGACAGAGGAAATTGCACAGGTCTGCATTGTTGTATTGAGTTTTGCTGGCACATAATGATGATGATGACTGTCACCATTTAAACAAACCCTTCATTAAAGCTCATGATACATCTGGATAATTTATGATCCTATGAATGAGTTATTTCTTAATTCCTAGGAGGGTTAATTCAAAGAGAGATTGTTGTTGCAAAAGCAGTGGTCTTCTGTGTCTAGATCAAACTTTGGACTGCCAAAATGAAGCCACTGTCATGGCTTTGTTGTTGGCCAAAAATAAATCATTGTTGGTACATATTTCTGGTTGTAGATTGCAGATGAGCTGGGTTCTGTGTCTCTCTAAATTCACAATGTGTTGTTATTGGCTAAGAGCCTCCATTGGAACATATTGGTTTTACATTTAGGCATTTTCAGGGTCCTCAAAGCAGCATAAGGGAGATTGGATACTTCAGCCATATCCTCCTTTAACGTTATTCCTTGCTCGATGGTCTCCTTCCTCCATCTTTTAATTTGTACCCTCAGGAACGTTTGTTCTTGTCATAAAACTTTCAAAAGCAGTGATGGATTTACTGATAGCTTAAAGGAAAGGTGAGCACTTGTTTTTGTGAAGGTTGAGGGACGTAGCAGGTGCTATGGTGCTATAGGGGTGGGGAGAAGTTGTGCTTTAAGCTAATTTTATTTTAGTGATCATGTGGAAATGGTTCTGGGGCAGGTGTGAAACAAACATTTAAGAGTGCTTTAAGAACTCCCTCAGAGGGCCTCCACGGGGTCCAAAAATCAAATAAAAAAAATTGAAGGACCAAAGGAATGAAAAATACATTATAAGATCTTAGGAAAAGTTGGTGTTGTACAGATTTGTTGAGAAAGCCAAACACTTGTGAAATTGAGCACTTGCCTGAAAATTGGGCCATTTAACATTTGTTTCTTGCAATTCTACAAAACTCTTGACATTATGTATGTATAAAGCCAACACCCTATTGCCACCAGTGATTCCTGTTGGGAACCATTTTGCTAAATAAGGTTTCATATTGGAATAAACTGGATGAGAACAAATACTTTGGAGCTTAATCTTCATGCACACCTTTTTAGCTTATACATCCAAGGTCCTGGTTTCTCAATTAATGGCCTTTGAGACTAAGTTCTACAAGAAGTTTGAACCTCTTTTCTCTTCCCCTTCTCCGCATCACATACATATTTCCTTTATTATTTTTTTGACAGTGGCTACTTTTGTCCCAGATTTTTCTGGGAAATGGTGTTTCACATAGCTAAATTCCAAATTATGTCAGCAATATTTTTCCCCAGTGGGTGGGTGGGCGGGCTACATGAGTACAGCCAAAGACTGTAGTTGCAGGACAATAACATTATCATGTCATTGAATTGAACAGGTCAATGATTTCAGGATCATTTCTTTCTTATATTGCAGATGTTGTCTTAATTACCATATTTTCCAGACTATAAAACGCCCTGGACTATAAGATACACCTAGATTTAGAGGAGGAAAACGAGAAAAAAAAATGTTTGGGCCTCCATGTGTCCCATTTTTGCCCTCTCCGGCCCCCAAAAGCACTTTCTCCCGAACACTCCAAGCATCCCGTTTTTGCCAAAAACAGGCCCGTTTTTGGCCTGCAGAGTGCTTCTGAGGGCTGGGGAGAGTGAAAACAGGACACGCAGAGGGTTCAGGAGACCAAAAATGTGCCCATTTTTGGTGAATACAGACCGATTTTGGGTCTGCAGAATGCTTCTAGGAGCTGGGGAGGATGAAAATGGGATGCACCGAGGGTTCATGAGGCCAAAAATTGGTCCATATTTTGTCTATAAGATGCACAGACATTTCCACCCACTTTTTGGGAAGAGAAAAGTGTGTCTTATAGTCCAAAAAATACTGTATTTGATGAGCTAAGCCTAAATGTTCCTTTCTTTTTTGAGTGGCTTGGTAGCATAATTTCTGGGATTCTGGGTCTTTAAAAATGGGTTGGGGTCAAACATAGGATGAGGATTGCTGGTTGTTCATCCAAAATGAGATTTGGAGATTAGGAGAGCAGCTGTGGTTGTAGCCGCTCAAAAAGATGGATAGGGCTATTGACTATGCCTGTCCTTTTGTTTTCTTTCTCTGTTATGTCATATGATTCTACTGTAGTTGTTCTTCTAATGGTAATTGTGTTTCCGTCATATAGGAACGGCAGAAACAACTTGAAAGCCTTGGCATCTCTCTTCAGTCATCTGGGATCAAAGTGGGTGATAACAAGTGCTTTCTGGTGAATTTGAATGCTGACCCTGCACTCAATGAACTTTTGGTCTACTATTTAAAGGTGAGACACTAGAAAGATGTACGGGGTTGTTTTAATATTGCTTAAATATAAGAAGCTCCTACAGATCTTGTTCCTGAATTCTCCTCTAAGATCCATTGGCTTTTGAAAAGAGTCGCATAGAAAATATTTCAAAACCCTCTCTGGATTTGATAATTTTTCTTAAGGATCACGACAGATTGGTTGGGCAAAAGCGGATTTTTGTGACATTTCATTTCTGTCAGGCTGGGCTCTTCAGGATACAACTCTGTTTGTTCAGTGTCAGTGTTTCTCAAACCAAGATTTTATTGTTAGTTGTGAACTGCTTTCAACAGACACTAGGATATAGGCCATTCTTTTTTATGCTATGAAAAGCAGAAGATTTGTATCAATCACGATTTGATGTGTGCAGTTGCAGATCAGATTCCCCCATAAATATATTTTCAATGCCATCATCAACTGTGAATATAGTTTGCCTGGAGAAAATATAGACTTCGATACTTAGTGCTGTACAATACAATACAATATTTCTCAGCAACTTTGTACAATAAGTCATCATTATTGCTCCCTTTGAGGTTGGAAAAGTCCTATCTTGGCTATTGTGGAATTGAAACAAATTTCCCAGTTCTTGCTTTTTAGTCAATTGCAAACCATGATTACGAGGGAACTAGATTTGCACAATCGTGGCTTGCATTAATGCATATATAATGCCAAGTCATAATGCAAAAGCAGAAACATCAGGTAGGGAATGCAACTTCATGAAGCCAGCTCCTCAGTGGATAGGCTGCCATTTAAAGCAAGCCAATAATACAGTCTATATTTATTGCAGACCTTTTTGGGAGCTATGCAGTGAATGCCTCATTTCCTTATAATATTGTTTAGATATGTCAAAGCTGCTTATAAACTTAGTCAGACCTGTGACATAGTTTTAAATGCTGCCTCTTTAAGGAGAACCAGTGATCCTATTTCTAGTGGGCTAGCACCCTGAAGAATGTAAGGATGGGGGTTGGGGAAATCTGTAGTCATCACTATTCCCTTGAAACAACAAAAGAGCTGACTTTGAATAGCTTCAGAGAATTTCAAGGCAGTGTAGGTGTCTAGCTTTGTCAGCTACCACTCCCCCCTCCCAACTAGTTCCTGATGCCATATCTGTTTCTTTGCTACTCAGCGTGAAGGCCTTCAAAGAATGTCTTGGCAACAAAACACACATGCAGGAGGTGACCTTGGCTGTTTGCAAAATGTTAAGATTTCATCTTAGCACCCTAATATTGTTATCTTAGAATTCAGAAACAGAAGGAAAGAAGAGGGAAGAAATTTCAGCTCCTTTTGTAGTAAGTTTAGACTCCTCCTTTAGGAACCTAAAATGGTGACTTCTTAAGATATGCTAGAGTTTACCGTGCTGATCAAATTTATAATAGGTGCACTACAATATGAAGGGTCTCCTGTCAGCCCTCCTGAATAATAAAAACAAAAA
>JAEANM010012450.1:0-14805 GCA_017656035.1 Myanophis thanlyinensis | reverse complement strand
CGGGGCAATGGTCGGAGCCGCGGCAAAGCTTCCAAAGAGCCGCATGCGGCTACGGGGCCGCGGGTTGCCGACCCCCGCCCTATGTGGATTGGCAGAGAGGGCTGCTGAAATTCAAGACAGGCAATTGGACCCCAAACGGAAAGGAGCTCACAGCAAAGCTCTCCCACCCCCCTTGTGAGCTTGGAGCAGTTATGCAACGGAAAGCCTCTCCCGTCATCCCCAAAGAGTACAGAGACCTGAAGGATGTATTTAGTGAGAAGGGGCAGACAAACTTCCCCCTCACCGACCCACAAACTGCGCCACTGAAATTGTGCCCGGCGCTAAGCTACTGAAGTGAAAACTATACTGGATGGCCCCCAGGGAATTAGAAGAACTGCGCTCTTTCACTGACAGAAACCCAGCCTGTGGGTTCATCCAACCAGCACAGCCCCAGTCCCGTTCAAAGAGAGAAAAGATGGGTCTCTTTGTCTCTGCATGGATTGTCACGAGTCTGGATGTGGTGTGTGTGGAAAATGTGTGCCCCCTGCCTCTGATGGACATGTTGGCCCACCTGACGAAAGGGAGGTTCTTTACTAAGCTGGAGGGGCAAGAGGCATGTCAGACTCAAGGAAAAGGACGAGCGGAAGACCACGAGTTAACTGCCCACTCGGCTACTTTCAATTTAGGATGCTTCCCTTTGGATTACAGGGGCACCCACAGTTTTCATGCAATTAATTGATGAGGTGCTACATGAACCTTTGTATAAAGGGGTGCTGGGTGCTGATATTTTAATCTACATCAAAACAGAGGCAGAGCATATAAAAGCCACTTAGAGCTGTTCTCAAAAATATTCATGCTGCTAAACTTTATGCCAAGGTTTCCAATTGCGAATTTCATCAGGATAAAAATGAGGGGATTGAAATGGATCCAGAAAAAGTCCGAGCAGTGCTAGAGTGGGATCCGCCTCGCAAAAGGAAGCAACTGCAGAGCTTCCTAGGATTTGCCAACTTTTACCGGCAATTCATCCCCTCATTTGCTCCGCTAGCCCTCCCCCCTCACTAATCTGTTAAAACCGATCAAGTGGCCAATGGAATGCCAAGCCGCGGCTGAAGAACTTAACTGGTTCTTTGCCACTGAGCCAGTACCAAAAAGCAACCGGACCCGTGGGAGCAGTGTTACTGCAAGAGCTGCAGCCAGTTACACTTCAAAGAAGCTGTCAGAGACTGGACTTCTTTGCTGACCGCCTGTCACAAATGCCACTATATAATTGCTCCAGAGCAGAAATAACCAAAGCTCCCAACTCCGCAACTAGCAGCCCAACAAAAAACCTCTAGAGCTCAAGGAAAATTGCCCATTAGCAGCTATGTGGCTGCAGCCTTCAAAAAAGCACTAAGTGACGAGTGCCACCTCGACTGGTGAGCTCTTTCAAAGATGGGCTAAACAATGATCACCTATGCACTGCTAGCATCGCATCTCCATGACCGGTGCATGCTGGCCGGAAGGAAAAGATTCAGTAATCCCTTCATTAAAAGAATGGATGGGCCAGCTGCAAAACACATGGCCAGTTGTGTGAAAAGTATTTGCTGAGGCCAGGGAGGCTTATAAAATCCAGGCCGATAAGAAGAGGGTTGAAGAGAGTTGAACCTAAAAAATTCCACATTGGGGACCGAGTGAATTTATCCAGCCAATTCTTCCAATCTTTACAACCCACAAAAATTTGTAGGACCTTTTCCCATCCAGAGCATTATTAACCCAGTTACAGTAGAATTAAAACTGCTGAAGCAATAGAGGAAAATTCACCCAGTTTTCCACTACAGCTTGATAAAACCTGAGAAAATTTCCCCATTAAGACCTATTCCTCCACCTGTGCCTGAACCGTTTATGGGGGAAGGGAAAGAACATGTTGAAATACACGCACAGAGGCAACATCCAATACTTGTTTCCCTGAAAATACGACCTGCTTGAAAAGTAAGGTCTGGCCCGATTTTGGGAGGGTGCTAATATACATCCTACCCCCCTCCCAAAAAAATAAGCCCTAGTGAAGGGGTTGGGCATGGCCAGCACAGGAAGCAGCCCTTCCCTTCTCCGGTCACCTCATGGCTGCTCAGACCCTTAACCGCTGTCTCCTGCCCCTCAAAATAAGACCTCCCCCAAAATAAGACCAAGCGCTTATTTCGGGGATCAATTTTCGGGAAAACATGTTTAGTAGCCTGGGAAGATTTTCCTGAGCCCCAGAACAAATGGGAAGATAAAGGACTCCTTAAGGCCCCTAGATTTCTTAAATGGTTCCACAACCAATATCCTGATAAACCAAAATAACCATAACCATTATTTTCTTTCCTCTAGATTGCGGCTCTCCCTCTTTTAGGGGGGCAGCATGTCAGGTCCCTGCCAGAACGCTGCCATTTCGAACGGTAGGGGAGATGCTTTTGGGACTGATTGCTTTGAATGCTTCGGCTTTTGCTGTAACCGCATGGGAATTGGGGAGGGAGACTGGATGGTCAGAATGGATTATCTCCAAACTGGTTCCAGCCTGTTATCCAAGGCCGGGGCACCTCAAAGATGATCTGTTATCACTACCCTGCCTCAGAGTTCTCATAACACCTTTGCAGAATTGTATTGGCTACTGGTGGACATGGGGCTCTTGGTGGGGGTCAAACATGGGAAATTAGCTTAATGCTTTACGTGGGAACCTTCAGACTCCGCCTGATTTCTCTGTAATCACTTCTCTCAGAAAACGTTCCTTTGGAAATACCATCTGTTTCAAAAGTCATGCTTTCCTGAGGAGATAGCTGTGAGGCAGGTCCTTACAAGGACAAGATGACCAGTAGCAAGAGAGACAGACTCAGTTACAGCATTGATGGGGGCACTGATTAGTAATTGAAGGCCCAGCTGGGGTGAGATCATCTTGCGCAAGGTCTACCTATGTAGCAGTTAAGAGTCAACACTTATTTTGATGGCAAGAAAACCCCCACTGGGCCTTGCACAACATCTGCCCAACAACTTTAACATCGATTCCCAATGGAAATGGGCTACTGAATGGACAAACATAGAAAGACATATAAATGACCCCACAAAAAAGGTACCAGACTTTGAACTTTGAACTGAACCACCTCAACAATGGACAATCTTGAATAGGATTCACACTTCACACAGCGTCTGCATAAACAGGGCTCAGTATCCTCCCTCAGTGTGACTGCAGGGTCCCACATCAAACTGTACATCACATCATGACCAGCTGCATGCTGAGGGCATCCACCGGTCCAGTACCTGATTTCTTTCATATGAACGATGCTGCGCTTCAGTGGTTAGATGGCCTAGACCAGACATGGGCAAACTACGGCCCGCGGGCCACATCCAGCCCATTGGGCTTTTTAATCTGGCCCGCCGAACTAGTTACTAGCAGGAATCAGCCCAACGAAAAGCTAAGCATTAAGCAACATTTTTTCCAATAAACTAAGCACAATGGTGTTTTGCTGCCTGTTAAAGGCCAAATCGTTTCATGTAATGGTTTTTACATTTAATTTATATTAGTTCAGACAAACACACCATTCTCCTATTCTGGCCCGGCCCCTCTGTCAAATTTTAGAAACCATTGTTTCTGTCAAAAAGTTTGCCCACCCCTGGCCTAGACATTGGCCATAGATCTTTTTAACATTTACCGTATATTTTGTGTTTTACTAATCTAGGTGAAATGTTAACATATATTGCTAGTCTATGCATGATATGCCAAATGCTAAATAAATAATTTGATGGCATATAATCAATCCATCAGTCAATCATGTGCTAAAGATCAACTTTCATGTGACTTTGAGAATGTTCTCTTTGCTTTAACCCATTGTTAATGGAGTGCTAATGTGTACCGAGAAAATAAATAAAACTACTTTGCACTGGCATTTAATTTTTTTTCCTCTCCGGCACAAGGGATGACTAATGGAGATGACAAAGATTAGTCTCTTCACAACATTAGCAAAAAGCAGTCTTGAGCGACTCATTTACATCAAGAACAAGAAGCACATTAATTCCATCTTCCTGAGTACTATAATAAAAATGCCTCCCTCTCATCTCCTGTTGCCTTGTTAGAGGAGATTTACATCCTAATTATTCTATAATCTGCAACATACAACGTGAATCAATGTCTTTTGAAAAAATCTTTCTTTGGGCAAACTCAAGGCAGAAACTTTACCACTTTGCTGAAGTTCCTTCCACACGGAAGGGTAGCTCCGATCTCGCCTTAGTGTCATATCTTTATGATGCCTGCGGGAGAGAGGGCGGTATATAAATTGAATTAAATAAATAAAAATAAATAAATAAATAAATGCCGTGTGACTTCTCCTTGGCTCAGCTGCTACTCCAGAGAAAGCCCCCAGAAGTCGGAATGGCAGCATTTTCTCTGGAGCTGCAGCGTTGGTAGCTTCCCATCCATTCTTCCTCCTAGCTAGGAAACAGCACTGGGAGATGAGGGGGAGGCTGGCTGGAGCACTGATTCTTGCCAGCCACCCAGTCCTCCTCCTCCAGGCCTGAAAAGACCACTGGACATCTGCTGGGCAGCACCAGCCTCTTCTGGCAGAGAAGAAAAGCAAAACCAGGATTCAGGTGCCCTGAGAAAGCAGAGCCTGTCTGTGAGCCCAGAGAGAGGCCTCCTTGCCCATGATGACGGGTGCTTTTGGGCAGTCCCCACTTCAGATGAACGAGTTACTGTATTAGACAAATAATTGTTAAAGGTAAAAGTTCCCCTGCTAGTCGTTCCCGACACTAGGGGGCGCTGCTCATCTCCGTTTCTAAGCCAAAGAGCCAGCACTTTCTGATAATGATTCCGTGGTCATGTGGCCGGCATGACTAAACACCAAAGGTGCATGGAGCACTGTTACCTTCCCACCAAAGTGGTCCCTATTTTTCTACTTGCATTTTTACATGCTTTCGAACTGCTAGGTGGCAGAAGCTGGGGCAGGTAACGGGAGCTCACTCATGTGGCGCTAAGGATTCAAACCGCAGAACTGCTGACCTTTCTGATTGACAAGCTCAGCATCTTAGTCACTGAGCCACCAGTCGGAATAACTGTTAGAAAAGACTTAATACCACCAGACATAGTAACTAACTGCAATCAACGAACTGCATGAGACAGAATAAAAAATTATAGATTTCTATCCCTTTGGAAGATAAAAAAATATTTTTTTATCACCCGAAGGGCCAGAAATCCATAATTTTCCATACAGATTAAAAACTACTTTTCAGATGGGAAAAGAAAGTAATTTGAGAGCCAAAATGGTTAGAACTGCTGCTTCATCATTTTAAAAGGTCCTTTCTGGGACTCGAAGCACTAGCCAACTTCACATCTCAGCAGGAAGGACATTTACAGGTGGATGAGATATACAGGTAGTCCTCAACTTACAACAGTGATCTTTCAAAGTTACAGTAGCATTGAAAAATGTGACATGACCAAGAGCCATGGTGGCACAGTGGTCAGAATGCAGTACTGCAGGCTCCTTCTGCTGACTGCCGGCTGACTGCAATTCGGCAGTTCGAATCTCATCAGGCTCAAGGTTGACTCAGCCTTCCATCCTTCCGAAGTCAGTAAAATGAGGATCCAGATTGTTGGGGGCAAGAGGCTGACTCTTTACAACTGCTTAGAAAGGGCTAGAAAGCTCTGTGAAGTGGTATATAAGTCTAAGTGCTATTGCTATTTTCACATTACAACCCTTGTTTTGCAGCATCCACACGACCAAATTCAGATGCTTGGCAACTGATTCATATTTATGATGGTTGTGATCCCTTTTTGTGACCTTCTAAAAAGCAAAGCTGGGTTACTAACTTATCAACTGGGGTGATTCACTTAGCAACTGTAGCAAGAAAGTTTGTAAAATGGGTCAAAAATGTCTCATTTACCAACAGAAATTTTGGGTTCAATTGTGGTCATAAGTCAAGGACTAGCTGTACAGCTTTTTGGGGATGAGTGAGACGCTTTGTTCCTTTCTTGTGAACAATCATGTCATTGCAACTTTTTTCATATTACTAAACTTTGGCAATATAATCTGGGAGTTCTGGTCTAGCACAATAATTGTCAAGATGTACATTCTACACACAATTTGCAAGCTCATTCCTGTGCAATAAGATGGAAGTCTCCAGCAGCACACAATGCCCATGTATGAGCCACTGCCTTGGCCTGACCCAGGCTCTGTGCCCCTCTTGAGTGGGAGACAAAGATTTCAGTGTAGAATATGAAATTGAAAGCTAGCATATTGCACAGTAAAGAGCCAGCCACCAAGCACAACCTTCATTTCCAATAATGCCCGATGACCCACAAGCATTTTACTTAGAAAATAAAAATCAGCTAACTACAGCCAAGGATGAGCACTGCTGTTTTTTAAACATGCCCAATGTCCAGCAAAAAGAAAAAAAGGTAGAAATTATAGGAAGCATCCAGGTGCTATATAGAGGGAGTTTGCTGTAGTAATTAAATGACCTTCCATGTCCAATACAACAACTATCATAAATGGGCCAACCCTTCTGAGGCAATTCTTTGTGGTAAAACCCGTGGCATATTTTCAAAATCCTAAACATGTCCACTAGCCAAAAAGGCTGTTGTCTTCTGCAATTAACTAGTGTGACATTCTAGAATTCCCTTTCCTGCTATTTTTGTGTTCTTGAAAGACACCCTATCTTGCACACTCAATCTGTCACAAGACCATTTCCCCAGCGAAGGGCAGAAAGTGGCCAAACGCATCCTACCTGTGGCCTGATCCCTCTCTGGGATGGGCTTGGTGCGCTCTGGCAATGTCACTGCTGGAAACAGTGCTGGGAGGGGGGATGCCAAGGAGTTCACCTCCAGATTGCTAGGCTGAAGTGGGCAGGGAACTTCATGGATTGAGTTGCCCAACTCCTTGTCAGGGGAAGGGGCTTGGCTGCCCTCTCCTCTTCCCACCTTCTTGGAAGCACCTGTCTGCAAAGTGTGTGGTGTGCTCGAGAGATCGGGCTGATCCACAGAACGTGCAGCACCGCCTTGGTGAAGGTTGCTGCGGGGGGCCTCTGCCTGTCCGGCGACTCCAGCTAGAGGCCTGGGTCCATTTTCCTTCAGCTTTGTTCTCGTGCTCTTTGGCTCAGCCTCAGAACGGGGAAGCAGAAGATTGTCTCCCACTCGCTGATGACAACTGCTCATGTTTTCTTGCCCTATTCTATTGCCCAATTCCATTAATGGGTCCCCTCGTGTCCCCTCCATGAGCTCTAGAAGATGCACTTGTTCCAACCGTTCACAAGACAGACCTTTAACTGCCACCATCTGTATCTGTGAGGACTGGTTATCAGCTACTCTCCTCCTGGAAAAGATTCCCACTTGGGATGATTTGATTATGGTTGGAGAACCTGCCTTTCCCTCCAGCCTTTCTTTAGAGCTGTCAGAATCCCGCTCGCAGCTACTGATCTCTTGCTCTGACGTTGTCAGGACAACATCGCCTGTTCTTTCTCCACCCAAATCATCAGAATAGGATGCAGAAGGCTTGGGGAACGTCGAGCGGCCTCCTACTATGGTGGAAGAGCCTGTCCCCAGAGCCTGACCTTCAGCCCCCTCCCCATCCTTGTAACTGCAGATGGCATGCCTCCCATTGAGCTCTTGTTCTAGATGTGTCAATGTCTTGCCAAAATGTGGCTCCTTAATAATAGAGGAGACAGTGGGAATCAAAGAAGCCGGATGATTTTCTGGATTGCCACGATGATTCAGGAACAATTTATCATACTCTGCTTCATTATTCACAGAACATGCAACATTAGTAGTTGGCATGTCAGAAGACCTCAGCTGCCCAGATGGAACTGACGCAAGAGCTGAGCCAGCAGAGTTTCCCCAGCGAGGGCTATTGTTCTGACTGTGCTGCTGGCTGTCCTTGGCTTCCAGCCAACAGAAAGTGCTGGGCTGAGCTGAAGAGCCCTTGGGGCGGCCAGAGATGGGCAGGGAGGCATCTGCCAAGGCCGCCTCTTCCTCCCCGTCACTTTCACAGGCCTTCCTGAGCTCTGGGCTCCCACATGCCTGATCAGCAGGCTCCTCCATTATGGTGGGGGCAAATGAGTTGGCCTCGTAGAAGACGAGGACCCTCCCCAAAAGGCAGCTGGAAAGTCCTCCACTGGAAAGTCCAGGGCAGAACACTTCTCAGTCATTGAGACAAAATGCACATTCTTTTTATTTTTTCCAATAGTTTAGGACTTACTGATAAATTCTGGATTCACTATTTTATCACAAGAATATCTCAGAATATTTCATTCTCTGTGACTAAGAAGCAGTTTTCCAATGTGGTCCCCAACCGTTTCCTGCTGATGGAGCTCAGCCATTCCACAGTGAAGAGAGGGGCATACAAGGCAGGAGATGCCACAAACTCCTCCAAGTTATGTTTGCCCTCGTCCAAGCATCTCATTATGATCCATGGAGACTTTCTCAAGTACAGAACCACGTGCAGGTAAAAGTCCCCTGTCTGAAGATCCACCAGTCAAGAGAAGCCAGCTGGATGACAATCTTCTCATGAACGCAAAGGGGCCAGCCTGCATGCTGGAAGAGAAAAGAGCAAACTGTAATACTGAACCTGACGGAATAAGAAAAGTCAGGGGAATCGCTTACAAGCAGTTTCTCAATGAGTGAGAATCTAATACCACCTTACCCATCCCCCTGCCATAATTTTAAGCATCCCATAATTGAGGAAAAGCTATTTCAGGTTCATAGTTGCTTAAAGATATTATTAAGCCCGGCACACAATGATGCAGGCAAGCATTACTTACTCTAAAAAGGAAGCTGTCCTTACTTGTGGAATAAGGTAGAACTGCCGCATGGGTTTCCCTGAACTTGCTACTTTCAAAAGGGCTGTGCAAAAAATTCTTCAGTAGATGAAGACTCTGTACGACTATCACACCAGTCCTCTGCAACTTTAAAGCTGTCCTGTCTATGCTCAGGCTTCCAAATTAGGTTAACAAAAGATGTGATTGTTTGAAAAGTCACACAGAGACATTAAAGCAATTGCATCTCTTTTTCTATCTCATGCAAAACTCTGAAAAAAAAAATGGGCCCGCTTCAATTAGTAGCAAAGGGATGCTGTACTCATCCTTACTCAAAACTAAAGCAATTCTTCCAAATCAGTTTGAAGCAGGTATAGTCATCATTTTGAGCACAGCATTCTTCCTTCTGAAAGTTCCCTTCCATGCTTAAATAACACACTAAGATATTGAAATCTCCCCCAATGACAAGAGTAATCTGGCAGAGAAATCTGCGGCAGATCTCTTGGAGAACTTTTCAAACGAGACTGATGGCTCAAGCTTTTGGAGGGCATCCTGAGTCTTTCCTTGCTTTATAGAGTTTCCAGTGTTTGGATCGCCACTCATGAACAGACCTCACTGATTACCTGGAAAAGTGTTTCAAGCGAGCAAGGATAAAACAAGACTGAGTCCACTTCTTAGCTGAGTCCTATAGAAAGGAAAAAGTTTTTGGGAGGCTGAAAGAAGCCACTTAAGCCCCAGATTCACTTTCCCTGATTCAAGCGGCAATCTTGGTCAAATTCTGTGGTCATGCTTAAGTAGGGAAAACCAGCCCCCGCACTGTCCCAGGAGAGACCTTCAACTTTGCTGGCATTGAGACCACATCATAGTATAGTGAGTTTAAGAGATCTGAAACTGTTGGCATCCAGGCACATCTATTCAAGAAAAGCATACAGGCTCTCCTTTTTTTGCATGAACAACAGAAGTGAGCGACAGAGGATTTATTTTTGCTGTTAATAGTCAGATCTGACATTTGTTGCATGGCAGTAGGTGATATAAACTTGCTCTCCAACACTTGCAGTTTTTTTTCTGCAAAAACATTATGTTAGTAAATACAAGTTATATATCTTTAATAGGATAAAATCTGGCAATTCAGACCTTTGAAAGCTTCTGGAGTATTGTTCTATTTGCTTAGGAATGAGTGGGGCAAAAAAATCGCAATGTCTTGGGCACACGTAAGGGTTTCTTGGCTGCAGACCCTGGCTGGCTGTTAGGTTCCCTCCCTCCTAGAGATGATGCTGGGGGAAAGGTTTTGAGCATTCCTTCCGTGCTGTGCTTGGAGGCAGGCAAGATACTCACAGGCTTCTCGCTGGACCCTTCGCAAGCTGTGCTTGGCAGGAATCAGGAAGCCAATGAGGTAGCAGAGGCCGTCACCGCTGCAGAGCTGCTCCATCACACCAAAGACCTGGTTGAAGTGATTTCAGAGGGAGGATAAAGCCCGGAGAGGATGTTCTGGATGCAGCCGTCCAGTGGCTGAGAATCCTACCAAGAGAAGGAGAGTCAGCAAAGCTGGCATCTGGATCTCTCAGGCTGCAATCATGAAGGGCGGGGGGGGGGGGTCCTCATTCCTCCAGACCCCCAACTGCCCCAAAGATAGTTGCTGCAGTGCCAGAGCAGAGCTCACCTCCCGACAGAGTGGCGGCAGACAGCTTACACTGCAAAACCTTTCCTGACTGAGCAGGGTGTGGCTCCTGTTAAACTATGATGATTGTAGCATGTGGGGGAATACATGGCATGTACTTGTGAATGTGAGAGAAAGAGGCCTGAGAGCATGCACCAGAGTGTGTTCTTATTAAAGGCTCACAAAACCACATTCTCAGTCACTATATACTGGCAATAAACTCAGTTTAGGTTCAAGAATTCTTTATGGCTACACCAATCCCCTATGTTCAGAATATACTGCATTGTGCAGATAAAATATATATGGCAACATTGCATTATTTGCCCCTGCATTCCTGTCAAGTCTCAGGAGCATCAGAATACAGGATGGGCAAGAGGCAAAGACCAACACCGGGGTGTACTTAAGGAGGCACAAAAGGGAGCATTTTGTGGGGACAAAGAGAACTTTTAGTTGGTCTCTCTTGTGCAGAGCCCTTCAGGCTGACCAGAGCGTTTGCTCAGCTCACACATTTTCAGCCAGCCAGGAACTCTAACTGGCCTGCCCTCTTCCAAAGACCGAACAAATTCAGAGGTTTTGAAGCATCACAGGAAGGCAGCTGCTTCCTCCGCCAGTGGGAAGAACTGCACCCCCTTTGTAAAAAATTCTGCCGGCTTCAATAATGCTGCCTGCCTGCCTGCCTGCCTGCCTGCGGGGGCCGAGAACCAGGATTATGCATTGTCAGCAGCTCTACTTTTACACACACAGAGACAGAGAGAGAGAGAGAGTTAACTTGTCAGGACCAAACCAACCCCAAGAACTTCTTAGCCAGACTCTGCCATGACCGAGGCTGCTTTGTGCACTTCAAAGAAAGGCCTGGGACGCCCCCCCCCCGCCCCCACATCTTCTGCCAGGAAATCCCGAGCTCGGGGAGGGGGCTTCCTTCCAACAAGGCCGACCCGGGCCCCGCGCAGGCACGGAGGGAGGACCCCCCTGCTGAACCGGAGCGCCGGGCTCTCCGCTGCCCCTTCCAACTGCGGGCAGAGAAGGGCGCGGGGAGGGGAAGGGGAGGCCCCCTGCGGCCCCGGATCCTTTGCACGCGGGATGGGGCGCAGGGCGGAGGCCCCTCACCTGCTCAGCCCAGAGAACCGAGCGGGGCCGAAGGGCTGCGGGAAACCCGGCCGGCCGCACCTAGAGCCGCAGAGCCGGCTGCCCGAAGGCCCCGCGCCAGGTTCTCGGGCCACAGGCAGCAAGCGAGGCCCGACGCCGCACGGGGGCCACTTTCGAGCCAGGCCCAGGCGGGGGGAGGGGGGTCGGCAGCCCGAAGGAGGGAGGCGCCCCGCCCGCGCCAAGCTCAACCGGCCGGGCGCGCTCCCGGCCCTCCCCGTGCACGCGCCGCCCGGACCCCGCCCGCAGGGGGCGCAGCCGCGCGGGGCCGCTCGGAGCCGGCGGGAGGGGGCGGGCGTGAGAGGAGCTACCGGCGGCGGGCGCCATCTTGCGGTTGCCATGCGACGCGGCTGAGGCCAAGGGCGCCCTCCAGGTCCTCTAGTCCCGGCTCTTGACCCGCAGGCCGCCCCGGACGGCCTTTGCGCGAGGCCTAGAGACCCTTCTGCGCCCGGGAATCCTTCCGTCCTTCGGCCGAGGCTCTGCCTCCGTCCGGCCCTCGGGAGCACCGCGGCCTAAATGCCCGCCTTCTCCTCCGTGGCCCCCGCCGTTCTGGGGAGCTCGGACCGTCCACCCCACCCGGGTCCCCGGGCGCCCTGTCTGCCTTGGCGGCCGGGCGGAGCGGGGTCCGAATCCTGCCCCTTCCCCCCGCGGGAGGCCGTCGCGTCGCCTGTTGAACCCGGAACCCCCCCGTGGAGCCGTGGCGTCGATGTGGCGGTGAAGGTCTCCTCCCCTGAACGACCGTCGTTTTCAGACGCCGCTCGAAGTTACAAGGGCGCTGAATGACCGGACTTGGATCGGCGGCCCCGCTTGGGGTCTGGGGCCTCGGCCGATGGCGGGGTCGCCCTCTAGCCTCCCTGCCTGCCCTGGAAAGTCCGAGGAGGCTGTCTGAAAAAACGCCCTTTTTCTCCTAGAAATCCTCCTGGATTCCGGACCTGTCCAGCCTCAGAGGGGCGAGATTTGCCTCTCCCGGGGCTGAAATGCCTCCCTGCAGCCAGAGAAAAACAGGGAAGGCAAAAGTTCTGCCAGAGAGAACAAAAGTCAGCAAAATTGAAACCTTTGTACATTAGTGGTGCACTCCTCACAAAATAGACAGCTCCTTTGATCACAAAGTACCTCCCCCCCTTCAAAGGTTAGGATCCCAGAAGTCCTTGAAAACCAGTGATTTTTTTCCAGGTTCTCAGATTTAGTGGGAGCAAGCAGGGCCAGGGTAGGCACCCAAAGACCTGCTGGGGGAAGCTTTTTATAGGCCACGCTTCCTCTCTCCAGCCAACTCTGAGCTGCTGCAACTCCCAGTTGGCTCCCAGCTGCTGACCCAAAGCTGGTTGTTGCTTTAGTGGGAGTCCTGGGCGGTGCAGCACCCTGGTTGCAAAACAATGAGCGAGACTGAACGGAGGTTTGGACTGGCAACGTGGCTGTGTTAGTTCTCTGCCCTCGTCGTATGAGCAGAATGCCATCCAGCAGCACTGCAAAACCCTGCTGGGCAGGTAAACAGAAGGAGATTTCCCACCCTTTGCCAAGGGTTTCACTGACAAACTCATAGTTGCTCCGAGTGCCACCTGAGCAGAATCCAGTGAGACGGCTCATAACTCATCTCAGACTTGTGATTTCATAAATGTCCCAGCAGCTTGTCCAGATCATTGGAGCCAGAACCATGTGGATTTCAGCATTCACCCCTATGAGAATCTTGGGTCTGGAAAAAGAAAGATAACAATGGGTCTGCTAGATCTTTTGGTGGCATTTGGGGCCACCAACCATGATATCCGCCTTCAAGACCCCTTCAGAGGCTGGATGTCCAGGACCTGTTTGTTTGTTTATTTCAATTTATATATCGCCCCTCTCCCAAAAAGGGTACAACCATCTAAAAAACAATAACAATTTAAAAACAAAAGAATTAAATGGGTTGAGTAAAAAATTTAGAATTATAAAATTTAAAAACCAATTTAAAACCCCCATTAATTAATGCTAGGCCAGATCGGCCTATTGGAACAAGTAAGTTTTCAGTGTGCGCCAGAAGGTCCGCAGGTCTGCGATGGTCCGGATCTCCGGGGGCAGTTCATTCCAAAGGGAGTGTGCCCCCACAGAGAAGGCTCGAACCCTTGGGGCTGCCAGACGACAACGTCCAGGCAATGGAACCCTGAGGAGGCCCGCCCTGTGGGAACGCACTGGCCGGCGGGAGGCTGATGATGGCAACAGGCGGTCCCGTAGGTACCCGGGTCCCAAGCCATGGAGCGCTTTAACGGTAAGAACCAACACCTTGAATCGCACCAGGAAGGCCACAGGGAGCCAGTGTAGCTCGCACAGGAGAGGTGTAATATGGGAGCTCCGAGGAGCCCCCAAAATCCCCCGCGCAGCCGCATTCTGTACCAACTGCAGCCTCCGGATGCTCTTCAAGGGGAGCCCCATGTAGAGAGCATTGCTGTAGTCTAGGCGGGAGATAACGAGAAGTGACTGTGCGAAGAGCGCCCCGAACTGTTGAAGCAGTTCCAGCCCATCCTGTGCAGGATCTTCCCTGGCAGTGAGTGGAAGAGGAGAAGAGAAGGTCCTGACTAGTCTATCACAGGGTCAGCTCTCTGCCCCAGCTTATATGAGAGCGCTGGAAGAGGCCCGCTCTTCCTCAGGAGGACATCTCCCCAGGAGGTGATGCAGTGGAGGTTCTGTCCTGGGTACATGGAACAGAAGAGGCTCAACTCACTCTCAGAGAGATCGCTTTGCTCAAGAACTATCTGGGTCAGCCCTGGATTAGCTCTGGATGTTCTACCGTTCAGAAATCACAACTGGGGGTCCTGGTTCAGGATCACCACCAGGGATTCTCTTGGACTTAGAGTTCCTGCTTGGCCAAAGTGGATGCCGTGGCTGGGAAAGCCTTTACCCCAAAGGCTGATGAACGAATTCTAATCATTTGGGAAGAAGGCAGCTGGCCACAATTACCCGGACTCTGATGACAACATCTGTGGACTACTGTCACACACTTGGCTTGTGGGGGCACCTTCCATAACATGGAAGGTGACTATAGTGCAGGCACTATAGTGGTCCGCCATTTGTGATCTTCTGCAGTTTGACTCCGCTGCTGCCATCTGGGAATGAGATTGAGACAATCCTGTTCTGCCAAGTTTATGGAAGTGACCATTCACTCTTTATACTCAGCTTGAGGCATGTGATAGAAGTTTTGAATTTTTTTAATGAGAACTGAAAGTAACCGTGTTGGGATAAGATGCTTGCCAAAACCTTGGTCCAGGCTTCTGCAATGTGGCTAGGCCAAGAGCCAGCACACGAAC
>JAEANM010012448.1:0-14806 GCA_017656035.1 Myanophis thanlyinensis | reverse complement strand
CTATTCTAAAAACAATCTAATTGCAAACAGCAATAGCAATAGCATTTAAACTTATATATTGCTCCATAGCACTAGTGCACACTCTGAGCTGTTTACAGTATCAGCATATTGCCCAACAATCTGGGTCCTCATTTTACTGACCTTGAAAGGATAAAATCTGAATCCTTGAGCCTGTCAGGATCAAACTTTAGGCTGTGGGCAGAGTAAGTCTGTAATACTGCATTCTAATCTTTGCCACTTAATATCCAAATGCTTATCTTGAGGAAATAACTAGCTATTAACTATCCTCAATTTTTAAATCCCATAAATAAAGAGGTCAGAATTCTAGAAAGCACACATACTCTTAGTCACTGAAACCAAAATCTTTGATGCCTACTTCCTGAGACAGTAATCTTTATTTTTTTACTTTGCCTTGCAATCATACAAATGTTTATTTAAGATATATTTACCAATATTCAAAAGAGGCATAGTAACATATTTAAAAATGGGAATACATGATCAGCAATTTGAGAAAAAACCTCAGTGAATTGAAAACAATTCAAAAGATTTAGTTGATAAAGAAATGTATGAGCTACAGTATTTCTCTGCTGAAGAACATCAGATCCTATGCATATTAGATTATTTAGTGGGCCAGTTAAACATTTTTCTTGGACAGTTTTTTTTAAATCACTTAATTGAAAAAGCATTTGCCCATGCCAAACATACCTATAGATAATACTTTATGATATTCCCCACCCCGCACAAAGTAAAATGAAAAGAAACTTGGAAAAGAGCATTTTCCACAAGAGCTCCTCTCTTATGAAATGTCCTTCTGTCAGAAACATCTTTGTTGCTGCTGTTTAAGATAATTTTTAACACTACACTACAAAGAGAATTTGGTTGCTGAAATGTTTGATTATGCTTCGGACAATAGCAGGCATTGGTAATACATATCAATATATATATTATGATTACTAGGTTATTATTTTATACTTGTTTGAGGTTATTGCATGTTTGTATTCTATAATTTTTCTGCTTGGAAACCACTTAAAGTTGGTGCAGTGGCATCGAACCCTTCATAACCAAACAAAGTTACTCATACTTAAATATTTGTGTTAAGGTAGGCTTTTCTTACAACATACCTGGCATAATAATATTGGAAAAGCCCAACTTCCTTGCTATTGATACTCCATGAGTAAACATGGACATGTAGTCTCTCCTGATTTGTTCAATGTCTCCATGGAGTAGCTGAAGAGAGACAGCTAGGCCTACAAACAAGAGGAGAAAAATAGAGGACAGTCAGTAGGTTGTTACTTTGTAAGATTCAAACACTCTACATGTTTTTCCACTAATATGGGAAGTGAAGAAACTCAAATAAGAATCATATACAATATTAAAGATACATTCATCATAATGAATCTGACCAGTATCCATCTGCTAGAGTCTTCCTATTTTCAAGTAAACAGTAGTCTATGAAGTAAATTTTGCTATCCAAAGAGATTTCAGAGGTGTTTAGTATTTGTATAAAATTTATTTACATATAAAATTGACGCTAATCAAAAACAGGAATTTCTACTCATTTAGAGATAATGATTACATATAAAACAAAGATGTACTATAAAGGAAAGGGGAAAATATTTCCTTACTCTTAATAAGTTTATTCATTTTTAAATGCATTTTATTAGGAAAACATTCCTAGATGCAATATTACAATCATTATGGTATTTAATTACTTCAAAAATCTGAAATAAACTACTATGCATTTCCCAGCACCTTGTAATATTGTTTTTCTTCTGAATATGTTTAAAACTTCACATTTAGTTAGGGCTTTAATAATCTGTCAAGCATGATTGAGTTGAGAACCATCAAGTGGCTGATGATGTGGAAACACGACACATCTCCACAGGGCTTCATGGAAATTGTGCTGAATTCGACCCACAGGAGGTTTGGAAGGTCCTAAGTCACCTCAAATGGGTGATGAATACAGACAGCACACCACAGTGATCTCCAGGAGATCACAAGTTCTTGGATTGACCTGTGATAAGCTCTTGAATCCAGCAGGAAGAAAAAGATGGGCATTACATGTCTGACCAGAGCTGTCACAGCCAACTGATGAAGACAGCAGAATAGATTGAGGAATCATGTGAGCATTCTGAGTGAGAGACTACTAATTTCCAATTTGCAAACAAAAAGAGCCCCTTGAGAAATAGTTGGCAGAAGTGGGGCCAAAAAGACGGTGGAACTTTGTTTTACTTCCATTCCTAGAAAAGCGGTGAACAGTCTTGTGCGCCATTTATACAACTGGAAATAAAGAAAAGAAAGAAAAGTTTTAAAAGAGAAAAAAGACATTTGAAAGTGGGATTCCAGACTGGAGATTTTAAGTAGAATATTGATCAAAGTTGGACAGTGAAAGTTGGATAAGAAAACACCTTTTATTTGGGAAAAACCGGGGTAAAATAAATATTTTAACTGATGTAAAGCAGAAGAAAAGGGAGAGAAACAGAGCGGCAGTGCCATCTACAAGTGGAAAAGAACTCTGAGAAAGGAAAATCAGAATTGAAAGTGAGAAATTTCATGAACTTGAGAGGCAGGTGGAGGTAAAAACTGGCTACAATAACAATCAGTGCTTGCAATAACAAGTTGCTTCTACTGGATAATAAAAGATAGAGTGAAATACTGAGACTTTTCAAAACAATACAGCTCTTTGAAGTAAAGGGGAAGCTAAACAGATAAAGTGAATAGGACTGAAGCAAGATTTTTTTCTTTTTTTCCTCTGTGAATTCTCCCCAAGGTTGATTTAAGTCTGTTGGTGGTTGAACTCTGTGGCCTGGCAGGGCTTTGTGGATTACAAATTAAACAAAAAAGAAGAGTACACCATAGATGGAACTTTGGGTTTTATAATCTGACTTCTTTTGGACTGATTTCTTTTGGATTACAATTTACATTTTCCTATTGGATTACAATTACAGTTTTGATATCATGGACTTTTGGATTACAATTGATATTTCCCTATGGAATATAGATAACAAGACAATAATATTGTTAGAAGACCCAGGAGACATTTTAAACATTTTAACATGAAGAAAAATCTGCACCAACTTCTGCATCATCATCAGCAACATTCAGTCCAGCTGGTAAAAAAACATTGGATGCCATGCTGCAACAGGAGAAATCAAATGCAATGCATCTGGAGATGAAGGCCATGATCCAACTAATGCATGAAGACATGGAAGATAGAATGGGAAAGATAGATGACAAAATAGAGAATCTTCAACAATTAATGACCAAAAACGAACATAGTCAGAAAATGGAGAAGACAGAACAAACAGAGAAAAAAGTGGAAGAGATGGACAGTAGACTTTCATTGACAGACAAAAGTCTGGAGAAAACAATAATATCATTGGACAAGGCAGAATACTATTTGCAATTTCAGAATATAGAGGAAGAAAGGGGCAAAAAGTTGGCAGAGATAATGGCAGAATTGCTGGCAACAGTGTTAGAGAGCACCAAAGGAGAAGCAATGTCTGGGATAGATGAAATATTTAGAGTGCATACCACATATGCAACAAGAAATAGATTTCCAAGAGAGGTACATGTGCGGTTTACTAAGAAAACAATTAAAGCATTGATATTACAAAAAGCAAGAGATGATCCTTTAAAATATAAAGGAAAAGAAATAACAGTCTTAAAGCAGATCCCTAGCAGAATAAGAGAAAAAAAAAGCACTACCAATTTTTGACAAGACAACTCATTAAGAATGGCGTGAACTTCAAATGGCTGAGGGAATTTTGGTGACCTGGATGGAAGAGAGATATAGACTGGATACTACAGAAAAAGCACAACCATTTTATGATGAATATTTTGTAACACAAGAGGAACCAAGAGAAACACTGGGAAAGGGCAATGGAACTCAAGAAGCCATAGGAGTAGGTGACATATAACAAATAGAAAATGAAAAAGAGAAAAAGAGCAAAGCAGGAGGAAGCAAAGGCAAAGGAACAAAGAGAAATAAGAGAAACCAGAGTGACTAGATCAATAAAACCCGTCTACACAGTTAAATCATGGAAGATGATTTAAATTGTCAATCAACATAAATGGACCAAATTCGGTGACAAAAAAACCCCCAACAAATTGGGAAAATTGAATTTAGATATAATTTGTCTACAAATTCATGTTCATTTTGTTCATATTAAAAAAACAACACAACAAATTACTGGAATACCCAAAAATTGAGAAATTATATGCCTCTTTGGCACAACAAGAAAAGAAGCGAGGAGTATTTTTTTATATAAAAGAAACCATAAAAGCTAACCAAATTTTTGCAGATGGAAAAGGGAGGATTTTGATGGTAGAGATAACATTCAGTTTTAAACAGAATACTTCTAGTAGCAATTTATGCATCAAATAGCAAACAAGAGGACTTTTATGATAGATTACACAAGAAAATTATAGAACTGGAATATGAAAATATGTAATGTAGGAGATTTTAATGCAATTGTAGATGTAGAGTTGGACTATAAAACTAGTAAAACAACTAAGATAACTAGAAAAACATTTCCAAAGACAGTTCTCAAAATGATGGAAGAACTAGGTATCCAAGATGCTTGGAGAGAGACACATCCAAAGGAAAGTCAATATACATTTTATTTAAATAGACACATCATGGTCAAGAACAGACATGATATGGATGACAGCCAAATTAAAATCTAATGTACAAGATACAGAGATAGAAACAAGAATTTGGGCGGACCACAATCCAGTGAAAGTTAGATGGAAAGGACAAAAGAAAAGATTGAGATGGACATTGAACCAAACAGTATTAAAAGATAAAGAATTTATTCATTATGGAAAAATAATTAGATTTCTTCTTTAAAGAGAATAGAGTGGAAGAGACTTCTATTCAAAACATATGGAACACTGTCAAGGCATTAGAGGACTAGCTATAACTTATATTCGGAATAAAAATAAAAATATGAGACAGAATTGAAAGATATTAAAAGAAAAGTATAAGAAATTAGAGATAGAATTACAAAAAGAACCACAAAAGAAGAATCTAAAAACCGAATGGAGTTAGTAAAACATAATTTGGACTTAACAGACAAAAAGAAAAATTAAAAGCGCAAAATAAAAAAATTAAATAGCACAAAAAATTAAAAGCATAAAACAAAACTTTTTTGAAAATGCAAATAAACCAGGAAGATGGCTGGCATATAAACTGAAAAAGAAAAAACAAAAGAAACTGATTCACCCAATTAATAGATGAGGAAGGAATTATTTATCATCAAAATGCTGATAAAAAGACAGTGATTCAAAAATATTATGAAAAATTGTATGATCAAGAGATGACTTCAGAAGAAAGAATAGTACAATACCATGTTTCTTCAAAAATATGCCTGGGTCTTATTTTCTTTTGATCCCCCCATAAATGGCTAGGGCTTCTTTTTTAGAGGTGTCTTAATTCCCCCAATACCCCTTGCATAGGTGTTCCTGTGAGTTCAGGCTGGAGATGGCGGGGGGGGGGGTTATTCCTGCCAATCCTCAAAGGGACCCTTGCAGACACAAATCCAAACTGCTTCCTCTAGCCTTGTAATCCTGTAAGGGGGACGTTTCTCCAAAGCTACAGCAGAGCATTGTACTGGGAAGCCTCCATGGGTTAACATTTCTGAAATGTTAACTTTTATCACTGTACTCACAAGAAAATCTCCCCATCATTGTTTGATTTTGTTTGAGATGTGGGAAAGGGAGAAGCAAACCGCTGGCTTCCTTGCGCAGGATTGCAAGGCTAGAAGCTTTTAATCATGGAGGAAGCAGTTTGGATTTGCATCTGTAAGGGTTCCTTTGAAGAGGATTGGCAGGAATATCCCCACCCCCCATCTCCAGCCTGTACTCACAGGAACTCCCCCCCATCCTGGTTTGATTTTGCTAGCGATGCAGGAGAGGGAGAAAGATCAGAAACAGGCAGGGTGAGGAAAACTCTTTCAGAAAGTGATCTCTGGGTGTGGTGTGGATTTTCCAGCAGATCTTCCTTTCAAAATTTGCAGATGCAAATCCAAATTGCTTCTTCCGTCACTTCGAAGCCTCTAGCCTTGCAGTCCTCTAAGGGGGACATTTCTCTGAAGCTACAGCAGAGCATTAATATCTAAATGAAACTACTGGACAAGGTCATCTGTCAGGATAGGTTTAAATATCCCCAGCTGAGTGGCCGTTTGGCATATTCCCAGAATTCTCACCACCGCCCAGATGGTGTGTGGGCATTCGGCTCTGTCCTGGGGTTCTACCAGCATCTGCAGCACCCTCTGGCAACCCCATCCCCAGGTATGGCAACCTGCTGCAGTTTGGGCCCTAGTCAGCTGATTCCCTAGCTAGTTCCAGATCTACCTTGCCTTTACAGCCCAAACCCCCTCCCGTCTCTGAACCTTTCATGATTGAATGTGAACAAAATTTTGAAATGTTAAAATTAAGCAGATCCTTGATTTCACAGAGGAAAAGTTCAGCATGGAAGGATTTCCCTAGCTCCCAGAAGGAGTGGATTGATAAATCCCATGTTAAAGTCCCTACTTTATGTAGATGCTTTCGTTACCAATATCCTGATAAACCAAAGTGATTATTTTGTTTTTCTGCTTTCCCTTTTCTTCTTCTTTTTCAGATGTGGATCTCCTTCTAGGAGGACACCATGTCAGGTCCCTATCGGAACGCTGCCATTCTGAAAGGGAGGGGGAAGGCATCATGGCCTTCATAGTTTGCATGCTTTTGCTTCTGCTATGGCTGTATCTTCTTGGGAGCTTAAGGGAGTGAGAGATCTCACTATCTGAATCAACTCCCTCTTGACCGGTCTGGGATGGGTATCCATGGTTGCAGTGCCCTGCAGGTGAACTCTTTTCAACATCCACCTTTGGAGATTTCCTAAATACCTTTGCAGAACATTATTGGTCAATGATGGTCACAGGGAATTGGGATGGAGTGTGTGTGGAAGGGGCAAAATAGCCTAGAGCTTCACAACTGAATTTCAGACTCTGCCTGACTTCTCTGCAATCATTATCTCTCAATAAAAGTTCCTTTTGAAATGTAAGTGTTCATCACTGTCAGATTCCACCAACAGCTCAGCCACAATAGCCATAGGGCTGTGATGGTGAACCTATGGCATGCATGCCCTCTGCGAACATGCGAGTTGTCACCCCAATTCACTGCACATGCCTGTGCACACCCACCTCCCTTCACATTTGTGCATGCATGCAACTCCCATGCAACTGCATGCACACGTGACTTCCTGCACAACTCCTACATGACTGCCGTGCATGGGAGACTCCCTGCACAATTGCACATGCATGGGAGACTGCAGCATGCACATGCATGAAAGGCGCATTCATGCAAATCATGCATGTGCAAAAGGCATGCCCACACGGAGTCACATTCGGCACTCTGTGCCAAAAAGAATTGACACCATTCCCATAGGGTGACCATTTGGGTCATGAATTCATCTTGTCTTTTATTTTTCTACCATGGACACAAGAGATTTTTTTAGCAGTTTTATATTTTAACTAATTGTGGTTAGCTATAATACCTCAAATCAAAAATTAATTTCAAACATAGATTTAGAGCAAATTGTTTATACATAAGTGACAAATGAAGATAGATTCAAAGAAGTAAAACAAATTCTTTCTATAAGTTAAGGAAATGTGTTTATTTGCATAAACCATAGTTTATAACTACATCTAGCCACTGATCCATAAAAGCAACTGTATTTTGTGAGTAGGCTAGAACCCTTATTCTATAAAACTTGTTTTATAAAACTTATAAAATACTACTTAATATTTTCCAAGTAGGTCTATGGATATATACTCAGATCATTTAAACTTCAAAATACTTTTTTTCCATTGTTAAACTCTGATTAAAATTAAGTGAGCAATCAACTCTCTGTTACTGAGGGAAAAAAAATCATTAAAATTTGTCTTGGCCTTAGATTTACTGAGATTATTTTAAATTATATTAATGCTGAATCACAAGAGCCCATCTTTCTTTTAGATAGCAATCTCCATTGGCATCCTCACTAAGAACTGCTGTTTGCTAATATTTACCAAGGCACAAACAGACTTATCAACATTATAATATATAATTTGTCACATGTTTTATGCTTTAATTCAGAAGATTCTTAAAACAAATATAAAGCAGAAACCAGAAGCTTTTATTTTAGAACTATTAGAGAAGAAACTTCATTATTATGTATGTTGACTGCAGCAAGAATTTTATATATGCAAAAATGTCAATTCCCACATTGGCAGAATAAATGGAAAAAGTGATAGAGCTAGCAGAGATGGAAAAATTAACTGTTTTAATCAAAGAAATGAATATATCTAGTTTTGTTTCTACTTGAAACTGCTTCTAGACTGTGCTTGAAACAGGAAATATGAAATTATGTCTGGGTTTTGTTGATTAGATTAGTTTAGAAATTAGTTTACTAAATATGTAAAAATAAAAAAATGAGGTTGCAAAATTATTTTGCATTTTATTGCACCAAAAATGTTGGAAATCAATGTTTTTTCATCTTTATCTTACACCTCTCTTCACTCTTCTTTTCCTCCCTCATTTCCCTATTTTTATTTTCTTTTGTATTTTATATTACAACAAACTTCAATAAAAATATTACCAAAAAAATCTAACAAACGTCAACCAAAACACTCTACAATATATCATTTTTCCAAACTGTGACATGTGAAGAAGACTGTGGGAGTTTTAGAAAATGTCTAAAGAAAACCACGTTTTAAAAAGAATAAAGTTACAAAATTCTTAATTTTTAAAATCAGGAACAGAGATTCCCTACCCTAAATGTTCCCTAAACAGCTTCCAAGCTGAACAGGAACCATATGTTTTGTAACACATGCAAAGCAAAGTGCTGTCTGCAAACAAAACCAGAAAATATATTTACCAGCATTGGATCCTGTCAGGTTATAGCGTGCATTTAGTTTTTTTATGATGCTTTCATGAATTTGAAACCAGTCACTCTCTGTGTTACACCTGTAAAAGAAGTAACATTGTAAAACATTAATGTTGTATCAACAGGAAAAGTAAAAACGTGAATGATCATTCAGCTCCAGATTTAAGGATATCTTGAGCAAACTTGCCCTTTGTGGTAGCTATTCAAATAATTACTTTCATCAGTAACTTTAATCCACTCACCCATCATTTTACCAGATTTATCAGCTGAGATAGCAGCACAAGTTTTATTGTCTGTTTACATAATATAAATATGTAACAATGCAATGTAAAACCATGACACAATCTTGTTTCAAACACTGTGTGCAATTCTAATTGGTAAATGAGTTACTGCTGCTATTAGCCAAATTTGCACATGAGAACTCAGCCCTATATCAACTGTTACTGCCAGTGGGATATGAATTTAGATTAAGTGAATCTATCAGTAAATCTGAGATGTTTTAATTTGGATTTCTGCAATGAAAAGAGGTTGACTTTGTGGCTTGACATGGTCCCTTTCAACTTCATGAGTCTAGATCCTATTCTCTGCTTTAAAGAAAAGCTTAAAATATATTCTTAACAGAAAACACAGTTGGAAAATAAAACCTGGGAACGCTCCCAACTGAATTTTAACAAACATTAAAAGAATTCATTATACTACTAGCCCATTACATTGTTGTAAAATCGTCTCAAATTCATTGCTTCCTATAGCTCTAATTCAGGACTCTGGGGACCAGAACTGGAGAAAAGTTTGCCCTTGAGACATATAATGATTCCTAATCCAAATACTAATTTTAAAAATAACAAACATTTCCAGAACATGACTGACAAATAAAAGCCACAGAATAAGACCTCAATTTTCCATCATTTAGGCTATCCCAAAATACAAACCTGCATATTATTACAATTTTTACTTCAAAAATCATTTTGAAAAAGATAAACTAATTAGAAGAGATTGGTGCTGAATGTAGCAAATTAGCTAAGAATGGCCTTCAGGGAAGAATATATTAAAGCCTTTCTCTAACCTTTCAGTGTCAATTTTCAGACAGGTATGAATCTTTACTTCTCCAGAAATTCAATTCACATTCAGGAACTAGACAAAAATAGAAATTTCCCATTTTTTTCCCTCAACGTTCAGAGAGGAATGCATATATTCTGTTTCCAGTTATTCTGTCTGGCTGATTTGTGCTGATCGATCATCTTATTAGCCTCATCACTTATACTCAATAAGCAAATTCTTACTACAGATGGTAGAGAATAAAAAGTGTTAAGTCTCTTCTTAGTTGTTAGTAAGATTGCTACTCTCTGTTAAAATTCAATTGATGTCCCCAGCTGAGTGAGTGTGGGGCTGATGGGAGTGGGAGCACTACCGCCATCCTTGCTTGCTTGCGGCTGCAACAGGCCAAGCTCTCAGCGCCCCCTGACCTCCACCCACCCTACCTACTGCTTTGGTCTCTGCCCACCCTGCCTACTGGCTCTGCTGCTCCTGGGACACTGGAACTTGGGCTCAGGCTGTTTGTACAATGAAGACCATGCAGCACATTTGAATCCCCTCCCCCCGTGCTTCTGCCCAGCTGCTGGGCCTGCTGCACCTTCTGCTGCTGGCCTTATGGGGGGGGTCTTTGACATCCTGGCTGAGCTGCTCTCTGCTGCCCTGCTGGGCTGCTCCTGCCTGGGGTGGGGCAACTTGGCCCAGATCTATGACCTCTGAAGTGCCTCATCTGCCCTCACCTTTGAGCTGCATCCGTTTCCTACCATGTGCGAGCTCTGGCAGCCTGACAGCAGGACAAAGGAGGGAGGGGGATATAGCCCCTTCCTCCTTAGTGCCCTCAAACCCTGTTGTCCTGGCCGAGCCCCAAGCCTGCACCCCTGCAGTGGAAAGGTGAGCAAGACATGCAGCTCAATGCTACTGGTATGTAGTGCAATGCAAAGCAATCTGCCAAACTCTCTTGGCTCCGGGGATGCTCTTAGATGGACGCACTGGAATCCCTAAGATGGAAGCCTCCCGGTGCAACACTCTGCCACAGTTCTGGAGCAAACCTCCACCTTTCCTGTGTAGGATTGTAAGGCTGGAGTTCTCCTCAGCAGGCTACATTAGCAACTGCTGTCAAAGGGATAATGGCAGGTTGGCAGGAGCAGCCCAGTTGAGAGTAGCACAATGTGGAGCTATGCCATCTTGCCTGCAGTCACCTTCAACCTGTGCCTGTCCCCTGCCCAGCACAAGCTCCGTAGTGGCCCTGCAGTAGGATGGAGAAGGGGAGGTCACTCCTTTCTCCTTTGTGCCCCAAAACCCATCTTCCCTGGCTGCTGAGCCCCTGGCCTGCACCCCTCTCAAAGGAGCAAGATGTACAATTCAATGTTACCTTTGGAGTACATTTTTATGTGCAATGATCTGCCACAGCTCTGGAGCAAACCTCTGCCTTCCCTGCACAGAGTTGCAAGGCTAGAGGCCTCTGCAGCCTCTGTTGACCACCTCCGCCTTGCCTGAATTGGATTGCAAGGCTGGAGGTCTCCTCAGCCTCAGCAGGGTCCACTGGCAACTGCTGTCAAAGGGGCCATGGCAGGCTGGCAGGAGCAGCCCAGTTGAGAGTAGCACAAGGTAGAGCTATGCCATCTCTCCTGCAGTCACCTTCAACCTGCGCCCGTCCCCTGCCCAGCACAAGCTGTGTAGTAGCCTTGCAGTGGGATGGAGGACGGGATATCACTCCTTTCTCCTTTGTGCCCCAAAACCCATCTTCCCTGGCCGCCGAGGCCCTGGCCTGCACCCTTCTCATTGGAGCAAGATGCACAACTCAATGTTGCCTGTGGAATACATTTTTATATGCAATGATCTTCCACAGCTCTGGAGTAAACCTCTGACTTCCCTGCACAGGACTGCAAGGTTTGAGGCCTCTGTAGCATCTGTTGACCACCTCCGCCTTTCCTGAATTGGATTGCAAGGCTGGAGACCTCTGCAGCCTCCACTGACCAAACCATGTCCCAGCTGGGCTGGCTCAGCAACCAGGGAAGATGGGGTTTGGGGGCACAACAGAGAAAGGGACAATCTCCCCTTCCTCCTCCTTTTGTCTATCCCACTGCAGGACTGCCACGGAGCTCCTGCCCACCAAACCCACGCAGGGCAGAGAAGGGTTGTGATCTACAGTATTTTGTCAAATGCCTTGTTGAAGTCTAAGTATATTATGTCCACAGCCTTGCTCGCCTTTCAGTGCAGGAGTGCAGGCTGGGGGCTCAGTTGCCAGAGAAGACAGCATTTTGGGGTGTAAAGGAGGAAGGAACAATCTGCAACTCCCTCCTCTGTCCCGCTGTAGGGCCACAATGGACCTCCTGCCCACCAAAGCCACAGGGTGGCCAAAAGCAACATGGCCAGAAGGGCAAAGAGACCCTGCAAGGCCAGCAGCAGGTGTGGCAGACCCAGCAGCTGGCCAGAGGCATGAGGAGGAGCAGATGATCCTGACGCACTGCACAGCCTTCTGTCTCATCATATGGTAGCAGCAGTCTAAGCAAGACCCAATCTCCAGGTCTGGAAGAGTGCAAACTGTGGTGTCGCCTGCTCCAGAGCCACAAGATGAGCTGTATAAGATAGGGGCCCTCAGTTGCAAGGTTTCCAGGCACCGCGAGCAGGACCAGGGCTGGCGAGAGTGTGCTGGAAACACCTCCAGGTGCCCAGAGAGACAGAACAAAAGGCAGCTCCCAGTCCTTGCTGGCTTAGCCAATTTGCAGGGCCACAATTAAGGGGCTGAGCCTCCATGAGGTGACCGGGGAAGAAGCTGTCATGCTCAGCACTGACTGTATGTCAACTAGCCATTGGTATTGTTGCCATAACAGAGGGAAGAGGGAGGGGGGACTCATATTTCAGCATGCTTGTAGCTGTTATTTGCAGCTCTAGGATGTGGTTGCCTAGCTACAAGGGGGCTGGGCCATAAATTGTTTCAAAAGCCTATGTACGCACTGACTTTACACAAATCCTGCTTTCTTCGTTGTTATCAATATGTTCTTAGGAGTAAGACATGTCACATGTGCGGAGGGGGAGCAGCAAGCGGCAGCCATGCCAATCCAGCAGACCCAACCTCAGCATCACGGCAACTCTGGGGGAGGAGGCAACAGAACCAACCCCAAGCACCCGAGAGACAGCACTGAAAGGCCTAGAAATCGTAGAGTTCACTCCATTGGACTTTAAGAGGTTGGGAACTCCAACCAACTCGGTTGTGGCAGTGATGACAATGATCCCCTGGTAAGTCGGTGAGTGACTCCTGTGACCCTTCCTGTGGAATTAGTGGTACCCTCTTCAAGGACACAAAGGAGTATTCTGGCTTTACTGGACTTGGGCTGCACTAGGTGTTTGAAAAGCCTATATACATGCTCTTTTTACACAGATCCTGCTTTCTTCACTGTTATTAGTATGTTCTTAGTAAAAGTAAAAGTTCTCTCTAAATCCATGGAGCAGAAGAGCCTTCTTTCCTAGGAAATGTACAGAGGCAGCCCTGACACTGGGTTTGTGAAGGGACAAACTGCCCTGGTGAAGGGTATGACTGCTTCCTGCGCTGGTTGCACCCAAGCCCTTCACTAGAGCTTATTTGGGGGGTAGGGCTTATATTAGATGCATGCTTAAAATCAGGCTGGGTCTTATTTTCAGAAAAACACGGGGGGTGTGTGTGTGTGTGTGTACTTTAAGATAAAAATCTACTCATTCATTTCATCTATAAAACTGGATGCTATATATTAAAAGAAAAAATAGTCTACAGATTTTATTTCATTGATAAAATGTGACCTAAATATTGTTGTAATATATTGCAAATATATGTATCCTTACATATATACTTTTAAAATAAGGTCATCTTTTGTATCACCAGCCAGTAGATCTGCTATACTGAGGACTGCACAACCAAAAGGTCGCCGATACTGTATATTGCAAGCATTTTTCTTTTCACCTGCTCCCATTCGACCTGTCAAAACATATTGTGAAAGAAAAAAAAACAAGAGACACTAAATAAATACATATCTGCTACCACCTGCAGTAAATTTAATAATTTTATTGGATGCTAACTGTGCCAACATTTAAGAACATCTTCAATCTGTATCCTTCTGAATTGGCCTAATAGTATGAAAAGTAGAGAAAATGCCTACATTAAAATATGCAAACCAGCAGTCTAAATTTGACTTTTCTTAGGTGCACCCACAGTTCACTATAAGCCTTCTATTGACATCAAAGAGGAACTCATATTAAATTTCTTAAGCTCCAGCTATATATATATTCACTAAATGTATAACTTAATACAAACGTGTATTAACACTAGAACTACATAAGCTTGAGGAATGTAACAAATGATTAATTATTGCTATTTTTTACTTGTACCAAAATGTATGACACCCAGGTGGCACGCTGTTTACGCATTGATATGTACTGTAAAATAAAATAAACTTTTTTTTGGAATGTTTGTAGTAAAATTAAAAAAAAAACACAACAACCCTAGGATCTAGTCTTGGCTTTGCAAGATAGAAATCATAGGTTGTGAGAAAAGACACTTGAAAGTCTATCATAGCATGCATACTCTTTTAATATTGATAAATATGAAAACATATACTTTAAATATGTATATTTAGAATGAATTTAACCACCTGTAATCCCTTGCATTGGGGTGAAGTTGGGGCAACTAAATGGAGCTGAGTTTTTACTGGCCGGATGCCCTTCCTGATGCCTATGCAGAATTTGCAGCAGATATTTTCTCTTTGCACCCAGAGAGAGAAATATCTGCTACTACCTAGAATTGAACTCACAACCTCCTACAGTGGTACCTCTACTTACAAAGAGCTCTACTTACAAAATTTTCGACTTACAAATTTTTTTTCGAGAAAAAAA
>JAEANM010012447.1:0-14807 GCA_017656035.1 Myanophis thanlyinensis | reverse complement strand
TTTAAGTAGTTTGTCAATTTGCTCATCGACTTTTTCTTTAAGGGCAAAAGGGACTCTTCTGGGTTTTAACCTAATTGAAGTCACCTGGGGGTCTAAATTGAAGGATATGGGTTTCCCTTTATACTTGCCCAACCCATTGGCGAAAAGTTCTGGGAAGTCAGTCGTCAGGGTTTTGAAGTCGTTGTCTGGAACCGGTGTGTCGATTCTGTTCACCCCCTCACCGTGCAGGGCCAAAGCTCTGAACCATTTGAGCCCTAAAAGGCTGGGAAGAGCTCTTTCCACAACTGTCAGGTCCAGTTGTCCTTTGAACGCCTTGAACTCAATGTGCACAGTCTGGCGACTCAAAACAGCTATTCTCTTCCCTTGGTAGTCGCTGATTATGGAGTTTTGCTGCTTGAGTTTGCTGCTTTTCGCAAATGTGGCATGAGTTCTTTTAGTCTTTTTCACGCGATGATGGTTAGTGCAGACCCGGTGTCTACCTCCATTTGGCAAGGCTTGTTCTCAATATGGACATTGATTTTGATCTTCTGCACACCCTTCTTCTTATTCAAACAAATTCGGATGAGGTTTGCCTTGTGTTTAAATTTGCTGTTTTTCCTTCTAAATGGCTCTCGTTCAGCTCTCTTGTTTCTTGGAGGCGTTTTGTCCATTAGCACGGACGGCATATTTGCGCAGCAAACTCGCGCCAAATGTCCCTTCTTCTCACACCTCCTGCAAATTGCTTCTTTAAATCTGCATTCACTGCAAGGGTGTTTTCCTCCGCAACCGGAACACACGGATTCATTCCAACGTTTGTTGGTCTTTTTCTGTTGGAAATGAATTGTTTCGTCCATGCTCTGTTCACTTTCGCTCTCATCGCTGACTTGGTTTACACTTCCCGCCTTTTCAGACTTAGCAGGCTTTTCGGGTTGCTGTGCCTTTGATGTATGTTTGATTGAAGCTGAGGATTTTTGGCGCACTCTGTGGCTCTTGCGAACTCCACAGCCATCTTCCATGACAACTCAGGCTTTGAAAGAAGTTTTTGTTGGAGGAACAGATCGATTACTCCACAAACTAATTGATCCGTTAGTCGTTCTTCTAGATCGTTAAAGTTGCACTTCTCTGCAGCCATTCTCAACTCGGCAATGTAGTTATTGATGGATTCTCCCTCTTTCTGGTTGCGTTCATTGAACTGATGCCTCAGAACTGTTCATGATGGTGCAGGCTTGAAGTGTTCTTTCAAAACCTTCTGTAGTTCGGACCACGGCATGGTTTCTACAGATTGGGGTGATACGAGACCTTTGGCTAGACGAAGTGTCCTCTTCCCACAATAACCAATTAGGAGGGGTCTCTTCTTATCGTCTGATGCTCGCTCTAGGTCGTTCACTACCAAATAACTCCTGAATCTCATCATGAATGCTTCCCATTCCTCTGAATCTGGGTCAAATGGCTCCAGCGGCGCGTATGTTCTGCTTGTGCTGTTAGCCTCAGAATCCCACCTTCGTCGCCAGTGTTTGATTCCGTGAATAAGAGGCTTAGACGCAAGTAGTTAAAGTGACAACAGCTCTTTATTTACAGCACAAGCATAACAAGAACGTATTTACAAGCACTTTGACAGCTTTTATACTCTTTCGAATGGCGCGCATTAGCCAATCAGAGAGCAGGGTTTTCCCGCTCTCTGAATGCCGGCAGCCAGACTTGCTGTCTCCACCACTCCTTATATGGGTATAGAACAAACTTAGAGTTACATAGAAGAGTGGAGGTAGGAGTACACAGGTAGACTACATTCTATGTAGATGAGGCAATCTGAGAGAGATTAGTGACTGCAAAGTGGTGGCAAGAGAAAGCGTAGCCAGACAGCACCAGATGGTGGTGTGTAGGATGACCTTGACAGTCAGGATGAAGAGGAAAGGAAAGATAGAGAAGAAGACCAAGTGGTGACAGTTGCAAAAGGAAGAATGTTGTGAGGAATTCAGGCAGAAGTTGAGACAGGCTTTGGGTGGACAGGAAGAACTTCAGATGACTGGGAAACTACATCAGAAATGATCAGGGAGACAGGTAGGAAGGTGCTACATGTGTCATCTAGGAGGAGGAAAAAAGATAAGGAAACATGGTGGTGGAACGAGGAAGTACAGAACAGCATCCAGAGGAAGAGGCTAGCTAAAAAGAAGTGGGATGTAGCAAGGACTGAAGATAGTAGACAGGATTGCAAAAAAATCACAGTGTAGAGTGAAGAGGGAGATGGCAATGGCCAAACCGAAAACATTTGAGGAGTTGTATGCCAGGTTAGACATGAAGGAAGGTGAAGACTTGTACAGATTAGTGAGACAGAGAGATAGAGATGGGAAGGATATGCAACAGATAAGGTTGATTAAAGACAGAGATGGAAAGGTGCTGACAAGCGAGGAGAGTATGCAGAGAAGGAGTACTTTGAGGAACTGATTAATGAGAAAAATGAGAAGGAAGGAAGAGAGGAAGAGGTGAATATTGTAGAGCAGGAAGTAGCAAAAATTAGAAAGGATAAGGTGAGGAAGGCACTGAGGAGAATGAAGAGTGGAAAGGCTATTGGTCCGGATGACATACCTATAGAGGTGTGGAAATGCCTAGGAGAGACAGCAGTGGAGTTTCTATCTAGCCTGTTCAACAGGATTTTAGAGAGTGAAAAGATACCTGAGGAATGGAGGAAGAAGTGTTCTAGTGCCGATCTTTAAGAACAAGGATGATGTGCAGAGTTGTTACAACTACAGAGGTATAAAGTTGATGAGCCACACAATGAAGCTATGGGAAAAAGTAGCGGAAGCTAGGCTAAGAAAGGAAGTGGATATTTGTGAGCAGCAGTATGGCTTCATGCCCAGAAAGAGCACTACAGATGCAATTTTTGCCCTGAGAATTTTAATGGAGATGATCAGAAGGAGCTGCATTGTTTCTTTGTGGATTTAGAGAAAGCGTATGACAGAGAGCTGAGAGAGGAGCTATGGTACTCTATGAGGATGTCAGGAATGGCAGAAAAGTACATCAGAGTAGTTCAGGATATGTATGAGAGGAGTACAACAGTAGTGAGATGTTCCTTCTTGTTTGCTATTGTGATAGACATGTTGATAGATGACGTCAGACAGGAATCCCCATGGACAATGATGTTTGCAAATGATCTTGTGATTTTCAGTGAGAGCAGAGAGCAGTTGGAGGACCACCTGGAAAAGTGGAGGTATGCTCTGGAAAGAAGAGGAATGAAGGCCAGTCATAGTAAGACAGAATACATGTGTGTGAACGAGAGGAAGTGGAACAATGAGGTTACAGGAGACTGAGGTCAAGAAGGTGCCAGAGTTTAAGTATTTGGGGTCAACAGTCCAGTGTGATGGGGAGTGTGGAAAAGAGGTGAAGAAGTGAGTGCAGGTAGGAATGGGTGGAGAAAGGTTTCAGGAGTGTTGTGTGACAGAGTGTCAGCAAGAATCAAAGGAAAGGTGTACAAGACAGTAGTGAGACCAGCTATGCTGTATGGGTTAGAGACTGTAGCAATGAGGAAAAGACAAGAGGCAAAGATGGAGGGAGCAGAGATGAGTTTGTTGAGGTTCTCTTTAGGAGTGACCAGGATGGACAGAATTAGGAATGAGCAAATCAGAGGGACAGCTCAAGTCAGCTGTTTTGGGGACAAGGTCAGAGAGTCCAGATTGAGATGGTCAAAGAGGAGATATTTGTATGTGCTAAAGAAGGACATGAAGGTGATTGGGGTGAGAGTGGAGGATGCCAAGGATAGAGTTAGGTGGAGGCAGTTGATTTGCTGTGGCGACCCTAACAGGAACATCCAAAAGAAGAAGAAGAGCTCACCATAAGCCAGATGCCTAAATATTTGATTTTTTTAGGTCTTCTGCCATTCTATTTTCATTTCTAATTCCTTCTTTTGTTCCTCTCTCATGTTTTTAGTTAATATTTTGGTTTTATCCTTACTGATTATGAGACCCACTACTTTTCCAAATTGCTCTATTTCTTTTTTTAGTTTTATTCCTGTCTCTAACAGTTCTTCTATAAAAATTACCAGATCGTCTGCAAATGCCTGGACTTTGTATTCTTCCTGACTTTTTTAAATCCTTTAATCTCTGGATTGGATCTTATTCTTATTGATAATGTTTCTAAGATTAGTATAAAAAACAAAGATGACAGCAAACATCCTTGTCTTACTCCATTCCTTATCTTTATCCCATTTGCCAATTCCCCATTTATTATTACCCTGGCACATTGACTGGAATAAATAGACTATATCATACCTTCAAATTGGTTCCCAAATGGAAATTGGTGAAATTCAGCCAGTTCGCACAGGTTCTATAGAACCAGCAGTAACAATTATAAACACCTGGGACTCAGCCCACCCCATGCCGGTGGATCTCCAACTTCCTAACTGGAAGACCACAGGCTGTAAGGATGGGCAGACAAGTCTCAACCTCACTCACCCTCACTCACCGGAGCACCCCAGGGCTGTGTTCTGAGCCCCCTGCTGTATTCCCTATACACATATGACTGCACGGTCACTACTAACTCCACCACCATCATCAAGTTTTCTGATGACACCATCATGGTGGGCCTGATCTCTGACAACAATGAGGCAGCCTACCTAGAAGAGATCATGAAGCTAGAGAACTGGTGTCTGAAAAACAACCTCCTTCTTAATGTCAGCAAAAAAAAAAAAAGAATTGGTAGTGGACTTCAGTGCAAAACAGGAAAGGAAATACCAGACCCCGGTCATGAATGGAAGCCTGGTAGAGAGAGTGGACTGCTTCAAATACCTTGGTGTGCACATGTCGAAGAACCTGTCATGGACCTTCCACATCAACACCGTGGTAAAAAAGGCCCGACAACATCTCTTTCACCTCAGATGCCTGAGGGACTTCAAACTTCCACTGAAGGTGCTTAGGAACTTCTATTCCTGCACTGTAGAGAGCATCTTGATGGGCAACATCACAACCTGGTTTGGGAATAGCACCATGCAAAACAGACAAGCACTACAGAGGGTGGTACGCTCAGCTGAGTGCATCATCCGCACCAAACTCCCCAAGCTGCACTCCATCTACAACAAACACTGCCAAACCAAAGCTAAGAAGATAGCAAAGGACCCTAGCCACCCCAACAATAGACTGTTTACCACAATGCAGTCAGGAAAGCATTTTTGCTCTCTGAAGGCAAAAACAGAGAATGAAAAAAAGCTTCTTTCCACAGGCAATACGGATACTAAACCAGGAACCACAAGCCCACTCAGGACTACAACAGGAACCATGACTGTATCTAACTCCCACCTTCCCAACCATCCCTAACTTATTTCCTACCCACCCTCCCATTTTGCCTTAACTTACTTGCGGTTGCGGGCAGTGGCGTAAGCATTTCACTGCATATCGTACCATGTATGACTGTATATGTGACCAATAAATTTGAATTTGAATTTGAAACAATAGATGCTAATTGCCTGACAAACTCTGCATATTCTTGGAAAACATATGGGAAAACAATGGGACACCAGAGAAGCTTAGAAAGTATAATACTGCTTCATTCACATTAAAAAATACATTATTTCTGGAAAGTTTATTTACATATAATGACAATAATTTTGAAGAGGGGGAATAGAAGAGTTTAGCCAAGCAGCAGCACTGAGTTAGCAGGGAGGAAATCTTACAGACATTTAATTATAGCTTCTTGTTTATTGGTGCAAATTTGAATCTTTTAGTCTGTATGCATCCTTCAGGAACTTTGCTTTGGTTCTTCAAAGCCCTTCCAAAAAATGAAATTTAACATTTAAAAAAATAGAAGGGGATGCTATATGGAAAGTAAATGCAGCAACTATATTTAATTACCTTAATTTAAATTAAATTAGTGTTAGTCCCAGTCAATTTTGGAGTACAGTCCTCAGCACACTATCCAAAGGCTGAGTATAGCTCACAAGCCCCTGAAGTCTGTGTACTAATTATGCTTGATTTCAGTGTGGCAAATATGCAGATGACCATTGCAGATTTGACTGAAAAAAAAGAGGATTTAAAGGATTTGAAAATAGGAATGTCTCAAATGGCTATTTCTCTGTGAGTGGTTTAAACTAGATAAGTTTGCTGCCCTCTTACATTGTCAGCAGTATCACTGCTTCCTTTTTTGTCCCAGAACAAATTAGAAGAAGCCTCCTCTTGTGCTCTCTTCCCCATTGCTAGGCACAGTGCTCTACTACCTTTGTGGCCTATTTTCCCCAGTATTTCTCCCTCTCCCACCTATTTTGAGGCCAAGTATTTAAACTGGTAGCAAGCCCATGCAAGAGCAAACAAGTCTGTGAAAAGCTTAGTTCCCTCAGAATTTCAGCAGAGCTAGAACTACAGCTGGGTTTTTGCTGCTATCCCACTGTTACCCATGAACAAGTTGGCAGCACTCTTTTCATATCAATTAAATATGGAAGCAAATGAGACGGTTCTGGTTGCCAGTTTCCATCAAATCCAGTCATAGGAACAAGCTGCTCTGTCCTCCTGCTTGTCTCCCCCCCACTTGTGGGTTCCATAGGGAGCCTAAAGCTGCTTTGGTGGAGCGGGGGAGCTATGAGGGGCACCTGGAGCAGTCAGAGGGAAATTGCAATTCCCCCAGAGGATCCCTGGGCTGAAAGTCCCCTCAGCCATAGTGAGGCAAACAGGTGGTCAGAAATGGCCACCATGAAGATGGAGACAATAACCGGGCCACCCACCATCTAAGACTGGTGCAGGAGAGGTGAAGGCAGTGAACAGCGTGGAACTGGGTGAGAGCTAAAATCTTTTTTTTTAATTCTACCCCAAAAGGCTATCTTCAAAGAAAAACTCCCAAAATTAATTACAAGAGATTTAGCAGTGAAAAGAAACGGGGGAGAAAAAAAAAGTTGAAAAGAGAAGCTGAAGTTGAATGGAAAAGGAAATCAAGGGAAAGAGCATCAAAGGATTTAGAAATAAAAGATAGAAAACTGATTTTTTAATCTGAAAGACTTTTTGTTGGTGAATGGACATTGGTGGATGTTGGAACGAGACTTAAAAGAATTTATTCTGTGATAAACAAAGACAGGACTGTTTAAATCAGACTATGAATGTAAATTTGAGCCTGCAGCACCATCTGCTGATTGAAGGAGCATATTGCATTTAAATAAAGTGGAAGAAAGGTTGAAATTTAATAGGACTTATACAGCAAATTGAAGCTTTAAAAGAGACTGAGGAGCAGAAGGAGAAAGGAACATCTATTGGTTTTATCTTGGTTTGACTGGATGGAAGAAATGAGAAGCACAATCTAAATAAGCAGGAGAACTGTGCCCTTAAAACAGGAATTTGGATTTAATATTGGAAATATTGATATATATGGAGTTGGATCACAAAGAAACAGAGACATAAAAAAGAGCTTATAAATATTCCGCCAGGAAGAAATGGATAGCTGCAAGGAGCTGGTGTTATCACTACAGGAAACATGGACTATGATGAAAATATAATATAAAAACTTAGAATAAGATGGAGAGTATGGACCCAAAAAATGGAAAAATTACTTCAAGGGAAAAAGAGAAGGCAAGATATTCCAAAGGAGGTAGAACTGAACAAAAGCATGGTAGTAAAAGCAGAGGGAGGGATCAAAAAAGAATACAAAAAAATACAAGGGGCAAAATATCAAAAGGGAAAAAGAGGGAAGAAATCAAACAAAGAAATAGTAGTGGGAAAAATGCTAGGGAGGGAATAGAAGGGGCGTTGGTCCTACCTGATACGCTCCTTCTCTTTGGGTTGGGAGAGATGATCCATCTTACGTATGGGTTACTCTATCCTTTATTAGATCTATGACTGAGTGGCAAATATATAAGGGCCAGTGCCGCCCCTTTTCCCCAATTTTCTATAGTTCCATAATGATGTTTTCCCTTATTCTTCTCTCATAAAGATTGCTCAGTTCGACCTGGATCCCCCCTTGAGCTTAGGGTGGGGATGGATCATCTCTCCCACCGAAGAGAAGGAGCGTATCAGGTAGGACCAATGCCCCTCCTCCTTCTGGTTGGGAGAGATGCTCCATCTTATGTATGGGACATACCAAAGCCCCTTTATCCTTAGGGTGGGCTCATACCTGGGGTCCCTAGGTCGACTGTACTGCTTGTAGGACCCGCCTGCCGAATGCTGCCTCAGCTGATGCATATGAAGCCAAGCGATAATGCCGAATGAACGGCGTTGGCGAAGACCATGTTGCTGCTCTGCATACCTCCTCGATCGAATCTTGAGCCAACCAAGCCACTGAGGCTGCTGCGCTCCTTGTGGAATGTGCCGTGATTCTGGCCGGGGCTGGTAAACCATGTGCTTGATATGCAGCGGCAATTGCTGCCCTTAACCACCTGCCCACCATGGTGGACAAAGCTTTTCATCCTCAGTTGCTAGCTTGGAATGCAGCGAGCAGTGCTTCCTTCTTCCTGAAACCTGCAGTTCTCTTAATATAGATGTCTAGGGTTCGCCTAACATCCAATGTGTGCCAACCCTCTTCCCTTAGGTGTGAGGGGTCGGGAATAAAATTTGGGAGAATGAGTTCCTGCACCCTATGAAACCATGAGTTAACCTTGGGAATGAATGCTGGGTCTAACCTCAGCACTACCCTGTCCTCATGGAATATGCAGAGGTCCTTTCTAACCAACAATGCTGCCAGTTCCGAAATTCTCCTGGACGACGTTATTGCCAGCAAAAAGGCTGTCTTCCATGTCAGAAGGTTTGTCGGCACCGATTCCTTGGGTTCAAAGGGGTCCCTGGTGAGTGCCCTCAGCACCTTAGGCAGATCCCACATGGGGTAATGATGCACCACTGGTAGCCTTAAATTACTGGCCGCCTTCAGGAATCTGTGAACCATTGGAAGCTGAGTTAGCCCCCCCCCCCCCAGTGCCATTGCTTAGGACAGAGGATATAGCCGTCACCTGCCTTCGCAGTGTGTTGGGAGCTAAACCCTTGTCTAGACCGTCCTGAAGGAATTCTAGAACCTGGTAAGATGAAGCGATCCTGGGGTCCAGCTGCTTGTGGAGGCACCATGACCGGAACACATCCCACGTGGCCTCATAAATCCATAGGGTGGCTCGCCGACATGCCACCTGAATCATGTCTATGACCCTAGTTGATAGCTGAGCCTTTGCTAGAATTTCCCACTCAAACGCCAGGTGGCTAGTTGGAGCCACTGTGGTCCGGGTGTAAGATTGCCCCCTGGTTGAGGGATGACGTTGACAGGGGAATTCGCCATGGGTGGTCCACTGACAGACTCACCAAATCAGCAAACCAGGACTGCCTTGGCCAATGAGGAGCCACGAGTATCAGCTCCACCTTCTCCTGTCTCATCTTGTGAATAGTTCCTGAAATTAGCGCTATGGGGGGAAAGGCATATAGAAGGCCTTTCGGCCACCGGCAGCGGAGTGCATCCACCCCTTCCACTTCCAGTGACAGAAATCTGGTTATGAACCTGTCTAGTTTCACTTTGAGGGTGATGCGAACAGATCGACACATGGCTGCCCGAAGCGACTTGCTATCTGATGGAAGAGGCTGGTCTGCAGCCTCCACTCCACGTGGTCTATCATAGTCCTGCTCAACCAGTCTGCCTGGATGTTGAATATGCCCAAGATGTGTTCGGCCCTCAACATCCGGATGTTCTGTTCCGCCCAAGAGCAAAGCTCCCGAGCTTCCTTCATGAAGACTTTTGACCTCGTGCCCCCCTGTCTGTTTATGTGCGCCTTGGTTATGACATTGTCTGTGAGTATGAGAACATGTTGGTCCCATACTCTGTCTTGTACTCTGCCCTGAGTGCCAGGCGTACTGCCCTCAGCTCCAGCCAGTTTATGCTGTGCGTGAGGTCTTCTGCAGTCCATTTTCCCTGGCACACGTGGTTATGCAGGTGGGCCCCCCACCCAAATAGGCTGGCATCCGTAGTGATCATGACCTGGGCCATCACCCTGAAAGGGGATCCCTTGAGGATACTGGTTGACACCCACCACCTGAGGGATTGCAGGACCTCCTGGGGAACCCTGACCTTGTGGGGTGAGTGACTGCAACCCTTCTTCTGATATGGAAGCAGGAACCATTGTAGGGGTCTCATGTACAGCCATGCCCAAGGAACAATACCTATACAGGACACCATTTTGCCCAGCAGTTTGGATAACCTTTCCAACGTCACCTCCCTGTCTCCCAAGATCCCTTGGACGAGGGTGCAGAGGCTCTCCCTCCACTCCTGTGATAGGAACACCATACAGGTGGTGGTATCTATCACGGCCCCCAGATGTTGTAGACGAGTTTTAGGCGAGAGGTGGCTCTTTTTCCAGTTTATCGAGAAGCCGTGGTCCCCCAAGGTTCGGATTGTGGATTGCAGGTCATGCTCCGCCGTAGTTCTTGATGACATGATCAGGATGATGTCGAGGTAACACTGAATTCTGACGGGTATGGTACACAGATGAGCTGCCAGAGCCGCTAGCAGCTTGGTGAACACCCGCAGCGCTGAAGAAAGGCCGAATGGCAGTGCTCTGTACTGGTAGTGTCTCCCACGGTAGCAGAACCTGAGGAACCTCTGGTGGTCCGGATGAATTGGAACATGCAGGTAGGCCTCTGTAAGGTTGATGGAGGACAGCAGGTTGGTTTCCCTGATGGATTTTAGAATGCTCTGCAACGAGTGCATCTTGAACCAGCAATACATTAAGTACTCGTTGAGTCCCTTGAGATTCAGGATCGCTCTCCACCCTCCGGACGCCTTTGGTATGAGAAACAGGACAGAGTAGAACCCCTGGCCTCTTTGATCTGCCGGGACAAGTTGGATTGCCCTGATCGCCATCAGGTGCTTGATGGCCTCCTTCATGAAACCTCGGCCTACCCGGTCTTTCGAAGTGTGGCAGGCCCGGAATGTGTAAGGGGGAGGGAAGAAGAATTCTAGATGAAGTCCGTAATGTATGGTGCATCTTATCCATTCGTCGTTTGTGCTCTCGTCCCATCGGTCGGCGAAATACGTGAGACGGCGACCAATGCCAGGGTCAGGACCCGGTCATTTCGATTTGTGATCAGGTTTGCCCCGGCCCCCACGAAAGGGCTGCTTGAATGAGATGTTGTATGAGGTGTTGTACTGCCTGCCTCGGTACCCCCTGTCCTGTTGTCTGTCACTATGACTGGACAAGGGTTCTTGTCCCATCGAGAGCCTATCTTGGTGTTCTCGAAAGGGCTGCTTGTGGCTGTAGGTGAACTTTTTCCGGCTCCCACCCTTCACAGTGGTCGCCATCTTCTTTTTCCCGTCCTTTGACATTAGGCCAGGCTCTAAGGCTTCCCCAAACAGCTTCCCCACTACGAAGAGGGCCAAAGCCAGTTTCCACTTTTTCTTAATCTCGGCTGGCCAACTGCAAAGCCACAGCAGGCACCTGGCCATGATCGAGGTGTCCAGCACCCTTGCGGAAAATTTGGTCGCATGCAGTGTCACATCCGCTGAGAATTCTGTGGCCGCAACTATCTTGTTGATGTCCTGATGAACCCAGAGGTTGTCTGTGGGAATTCTCGTCTGGAGCTCCCTGAGCCATAGCACCGTGGCTCTGTTAAAGAAGGAGGCCAAGGTAGTGGCCTTAATTGCCCAGGCTATCAACTGGTGACCCCTAGACATGACTTGTTCTGACTGTCAGTCCTTTGCACCTGTGATTAACGCATCAACTGATGCCAAGGCCACCAGTGGCTCATCTACTTCAGGTGGCTGTAGTACCTTCACAAAGTCCTCTGGTAGGTTGTAAAAATGACGTTCCAACGCTAGGGGCAGCTATCCAGCTGCCGGAACCATCCATTGTTGTTGCACTGTGTCCCTGAAGAGCAGAGGGGCCAGGACCTCCTCTGTCTTAGTTGCCATCGTGTTGAACAGGAATTGCTTAGCTTCATTCATAGCTGACCCTGACCCTGTCTGATTGGAAGTCTGACCCCCCAGCTCACTGATAAACTTGGCCTTGTTTAGCAAGGTACTGAACAGGGCTGATTTGGAAAGCCTGGATGACGTAGGCTGCTCCCAATGTTCCTTCTCATCTGCTGATAGCATCTGTGTCTCCTCCCCGGAATCCGCCGAGCTGTAGTCAGATACCGAGGAGGACTCATCCTCTGCCTCACTGTAAGGGGGCGGTGGTGAGTGTCCATGCCAAGCTGTAGGCTGGGAGGATCCTGGTGTTTCCTCGGGTTGCTGGGCAGGTTGGGTGCTGCCCAGCGCCTCCACTATCATGCTCTTCATTTGAGCAAGAAGATATCTGTCTCGTGCGGTCAGGTCAGGTGACTCTGGCAACGGGACAGGAGCCGGTGCAGCCTCTTCTAGCAACACGTCTGGGCCCCCCATGGTATCCTGCATGCCCTGTCGGTCCAGGCTCTGGTCCGATAAGGCATTCACAGAACTGGCAGGTGACAAGCCCCGGGACTTCCCTGGGTGATTCCCTGTCACCTGCCTGCTGGCAGGGCAAGGGAGACTTGGCTGCAGGGATCCCCTGCTGAGCGGATTTCCTGCTCCCTTTGCCAGCCACAGTGATATGCTGTGGTGGGAATCCCCCCATGGGAGGGGGATTCCCAGTGCTTCCGCAGTCCAGCTGGGCCGTGCAGAGCGCTCAGCAGCTGGAAACCCTGTTCCTGGGTCTCCCAGCCCTTGCAGGCTGCAGCAGATCACTGTGGAAGGAATCCCCCATGTGGGGGATTCCCAGCGCTTCCACCACCCATCAGGATGATACGGAGTGCTCGGAGGCAGGAATCCCCTGCCTGGGAATGTGGCTGGAATTCCCCTTGGGGGGAATCGCCAGCACAGCCCTGCACCCCAAAATGGGGTGGGGAAGGGCTTGGATACAGTTGAAGGCCTCCAGAGATCTGGTAGGATGTTAGTTTCCGCACATGTGGCGGTTGCTCTCCTGCCTCTCCTTCGCCGGCCATGCAGCAGAATTGATTTTGCATCGGTAGCTGCTTTGGAAATCCGAGGGGAAATGCTCCCCATGAGAATTCCCATGCTCTTTCCAACCCATAGGCCTGCATAGCTGCACGTGCAACAGCTTCTGCAAGAGCATATTGCCATATCCTGGATTCAGGCTCCCCTTTTCTCTCCCCTTCTGTGTGCCGGATATCACAGCATGGGAAGTTAGAAAACTTATTGATATGGGGGGGGGGAGCGTTCCTGAAGATCACTTACTTTTGTTCTCTTGCACATGGTCCATTGTTCGAAGAGAGGATCAATTGCCACTCCAGTGTCCTACCATGACTGAGTAGAAAATTGGGGGAAAAGGGATGGCACTGGCTCTTATATATTTGCCACACAGTCATAGATCAACGAAAGGATAGAGTAACCCATATGTAAGATGGAGCATCTCTCCCAACCAGAAGGAGAAGCTCAGTCAGTCTCACAAGGGAAAAAAATGGGGAAAAGAGCAGATCGCTTGAAATTAAAATACAGGGGAAGGAAAAGGAAGAGGGGAAGGTTTAAAGTAAATAAGTCAGATGTAACTGGAGCCAGAAATTCAAAGAGGAAATATGCAAATGGAAGACAAGCTAAGAAAAGAGCAATCAGAAATCTAAGAAAAAGGAGGGATGATGGCTAGTAAGAAACTTTTCTAATGATAGAAATTGGCAGAGGTGCAGAAATAATAAGGAGAGAAGGTAATATAGTTAAATACATAATTCCTAATTGTTTTTGAAGTATAGTATCTATGAAATATGAAATTAGAGAAATATTTTAGATGGAAAAGTAGGAGTTAGCAAGATCAATACATATAATTGTAATAAATATTTAGAGAAGTAAAGAAAGGTTGTATAAGAAATATAAGAGGATACATAATGATTTTGAATATGTACTTGTATTAACATATGTGATAAATGAGAGATAATAATAAAAGGAATGAATTATGGATACTGTGTCATGGAAAAGATGAATATACATAATGTTAACATAAACTGCAAGAAATATGCAGAGAAGTAAAGAAGGGTTGTTTAAGAAATGTAAGAGGATACATAATGATTCTGAATATGTACTTGCACTAACACATGATAAATGAGATACAATGATAAAAAGAATGAACTAGGGACACTGTTAAAAATGGATATGAGCATATATAATGTTAATACATATGATTGTAATATAAGTTAAGGGATGGAAAAATGGCTAATATAAGAAATGTGATGAGTAAGAATATCAAGTTTGTATTGACAGATTATGTAAGCACAAAAAGAGGAATGGTACAAAGACTAGTAATAATTAGGGAAAGATGTATTATCATTGTTATAACTATTAGAATAGCGTAAAAGATTAGAGATGAATAGAGAATTTGATAATAGGATTTGGTACAAGGTTGAAATGTGGATTTTTGTATATTCAAAAGAGATGAGTATATTTAAGATGAGCATTGTTTATAGAAACAAGAACAATAATAGTATAGAGGAGGATTAATATGAATTTGTTTGTATTAAAATGATTAATAGTATGTGATATAATCAATGTATTAAAAGATGCCCAGATACCATACTGTACACATAATGATAAGTTGGGGTTAAAAAATAAAAAATAAAAATTGTTACAAAAAAATTGTTGAAGCAAATGAGATTAATTAGCCAAGGCTCTGCATAACTTGAAGCCAGGCAGAATTGCCTATGTCTTGGTGCCATCAGACAAGGTAAATATGTGGATTAAGATAAATGAGATGCTGATGTGTAACTGCATAAATAGCATATTGGTTAGAATAGGCTCTGGAAGTATATAAAGCTGGCCTTGCCTGATACCTAAGGGATTAGTTCTAATCTGTGTGTAAATTTTTTAAACAGTGGGTGTTCTTAAATTCTTAAACTTATTTTAAATTATTTTAAACTATCAGCCTAATCTAATGA
>JAEANM010012446.1:0-12587 GCA_017656035.1 Myanophis thanlyinensis | reverse complement strand
CACACACACACACACGCCTGAATTTTGATCATGGGGATACTGCAACAGTCATAAGTGTGAGGATCTGTCATAAGTCACTTTTTTCAGTGCCTTTGTAATTTTAAACAGTCACTAAATGAACGGTTATAAATCAAGAATTACCTGTAATACAGTTATTGGAGAACAAAGTAATTCTTCAAGTATACTATGCATATAATAAAACTATTAGCCTGCAAGAAGAATATGAAGTTCAAGAAGAAATAAAAGTTTTATTTAAGGATGGGCCACAATCAGAAAATCTTCCTCCCTGTTTAACATCTAGTAATATCTATTCCCTCCTATTTGGCAGGGGATTTCTTAAATGACTCTTACTCTGATCTGCTGTGCTGACATGTAATGTTCATGTAATGTAAGATGCAGCTATTTAAAATCAATTAATGAAGATCGGCTTTGACAAGAAAATCATATCATGTACCTTTTACTATTTAAACCTTGAATTAAGCATTTATAAGACTTTCTGGGGAATTAATTGATCTTTTTTCTTGAAATATTAAACTTCAGACATCTTACAGTAGTTCTATAATGAGGCACCAAGCTAGACAGTTTTGCTTCAGTTATGTATTCACTAAAAACCTGGATAGATTTTTGTAAGAAGTGTAACGAAGAAAAAGCAGATTCAGCAGGTTGAAAAGGGCTTTTTTTCCAATAATAACCTTTGGGATTCACTTTTGAGCTGGTACAGTGAAGCTACCCTATTCATCTGTATCTTTCTGACAGCATGGCGGACATACTTTTAAGCCTTTAGCGGAAATATATGAGCAGCATGTCACAAAAGTGAACGAAGAAGTGGCAAAGCTTCGCCGAAGACTCATGGAGTTGATAAGTTTGGTACAAGAAGTGGTGAGAACAACTCTTCCAATTTTGTTGACGTACAGTTCTCCTATTCTCAAAGCCCTCCTGTTGGGATCATGGTTGGAAGGTGGTTTCTAACCTCGGGCAGCTGGGAGAGGAGGACAAGGTGAAAGAAATAATTGTTTTCCAGGTTGAACACAGTAATAAACAGATTCACAGCTTTCACTGTGAGTCTCTCAATCTCCAGCTTAGCATTTGCAAAAAGTAATACAGATAATCCTCGATTTACAATCACAATTGAGCCTAAAGTTTCCAGGGTATTTGTTAAGTGAGACATGCCCCATTTTATGACCTTTTCCCCCTGGTGATTAAGTGAATCACTACAGCTTTTAAGTGCATTGTGCAGTCATCAAGCAAATCTGGCTTCCCCTATTCACCTTGCTCAGGGTGTCAAACTGTGTCAAATTCACAGCCTGTGGGCTGGATGCGTCATGCGCTGGCTACCCCCACTCCCGTTTTAGGGAAGGAAAAAGTCACGATATGACATGTGACGTGACGATGCGAGTTTGACACCATCAACCTTGCTTGCAAATGGCAATCCCTGGACTCGAGGATCCTGCATCCATCATAAATAAATGCTGGTTTGCCAAGCACTGACTGTGGGGATGCTGCAACAGGCGTAAGTCTGAGAACTGATTACAAGTCCCTTTTTTCAGTGCTGTTGTAACTTTAAACGGTCATTAAACAATTTGTTGTTAAATCGAGGACGACCTTTATTCTAGAGAAGGGACCTTCTGGTTAATGTTTTCAAGGTGGGAATATTTTTAATGATGCTCCTTTAAAAAAATAAAGTGAGCAAAGCGTCATCAATTTAACGCCTCCCAACTCCCAAGTTACTTATTTGTTGCAGCAACCAGACAGTGGTTGAGAGACAGTGAATAATAAAACTGTCACGCTTGTTTTTCTGGGTTTAGAAGTGGAATTAGAGTGATGTATAACAATCCTGAGGTGTAATCCCAGGTGGTTTATTCTGATATATCATAGAGGATGGGGAATAAAAGATCCTTGTGACAGAGGCAGATGTTTTTTGCATTGCAAGCTATAAGTTTTAATTTCTCTTCCTTCCTATGTAGGCTTCTTTGTTTCCAAATTAAGGTGTCAGCTGAGGCGGTCTATCATTTAGCTGCTATGAAATTATTCCTGCCTGTACTTTTGAGAGCCAGGTTGATGTGCTACTTAAGGCACCAGGCTAGAAACCAGTAGAGTTCTAGTCCTGCCTTAGATAATAATGCCAGCTAGGTGACCTCGGGCCAGTTATTTTCTCTCAACCCCAAAAAGAAGGCAATGGAAAACCACTTCTGGAAAACCTTGCCAAGAAAATTGCAGAGACTTGTACAGTCAGTTCCCGTGGATCAAACATGATTGAATAGAAGAAGAAAAAAAATGCTCTGTTTCTTCCATTCAAGCAAAGTGGTTGTGCAGGTAGCCAGGGACATAATGCAAACAGCTGCTGAAGTTATAGAAAGTTGTGGCTGTTTTAATGATTTTGAAGGAGGGTGCTACCTATGCTCTCCCACATGTTCAGTTCACTTCGGTTGAAGGATTTGCACAACCTAGAATGTCATTCCCATGTAAACAAAGAAAAGCTGTCCAGACAGTTCTAAATTGATGCCATGTGTGTTTTTTCAGGAAAGGAATGTCGAAGCCGTACGCAGTGCGAAAGATGAACGTGTTCGAGAAATCAGGAACGCCGTGGAGATGATGATTGCTAGGTTAGATACTCAGCTGAAGAACAAACTTATAACACTAATGGGTAGGTTTGCCTTTCTTTTGAGGGGGGGGGGTTGTTACATTTTAGGACAGGAATTGAACTTAGCACTTGACAGATGTGTCTTTATTAAAGATTAGGTTCTCTTGCTACTCATTTGAGGGTTGTGTGCCAGTGGTTCGTGTGGTTTAATTGGACAGTGCAGTTGGTCCTCACTTAGCATCACTTGTTCAGTGACCAAATTTATGACTGCACTGAACAAGTGGTCCTTACGATAGTCCTCAACGTTCCAGCCATTGCAGCATTCCCACAGTCGTATGAATGCAGTCAGGTCACTTGGTACCTGGCTCATGATTTATGACATCACCTCAGTGGCACAGTGGTTAGAGTGCAGTACTGCAGTACTTCTGCTGTCTGCCGGTTCAAATCCCACCAGGCTCAAGGTTGACTCAGCCTTCCATCCTTCCGAGATGCGTAAAATGAGGACCTAGATTGTTGGGGGCACTATGCTGATTCTGTAAACCGCTTAGAGAGGGCTGGAAAGCATTATAAAGCGGTATATAAATCTAAGTGCTATTTGCTATTGCTATCACAGCCTCCTGCAATCGTGTGATCGCCATTTGTAACTTTCTTTGCCAGCTTCCTACAAGCAAAATCGATGGGGAAGCCAGCAGGAGGTCACAAATGATGACCAAGTGAGGTTGTTGCTTAACAACCGATTTGCTTTACAATGGCATCTGGAAGTTCTGGAATTTCCAATGGGATTATGTGATGTTGCGCTTTACAAGCATGTTGCTTAGGGATGGAAATTCCAGTTGCCATCATGAATCAAGGATGATGCTTTGGTGCATTGAGTCAAAAATAATGGGACTTCCAATTCTGTCTTCTATATAAAAGATTATTTATATATTTATTTATGCCTCTGGCATTGGCTTTGTCCCCATAGCATGCATCAATGCATGAACAAGGTGTTTGCCTCCTCCATCTTCCAGCAATAGATTATTTTATGAGAAGGCTGAGTTGCTTATTAGTCAAAGGTGGCTCAGCCTTGAACCGAGCAGAAATTCTCTTGGCACAGGATTAAGCTATACCTTGATAGGTCTGGAAATAATTAGACTTAGAAAGCAAAATATATACGGTAATTGATGCAAAACACCTGCTCTTTTTCAATTGAAAAGTAAAAATTGCCCTGTTCTTACATGTGATAGTCTTTTAGGTATTCCTAAATTGTTCTTGTATCTTGTGCTTTCTTTTGCAAGCCAGATCTTCCCCTTTAAATTTGTGTATTTTGTTGACTTTATTTATCCAATTCCTATGGCCTCCAAAGAAATGTTCCACATTATCAGTTCCTGACTCATCATCCGGAGAGCTTTAGAAAAGACACAAAGAAACTCCCATCACCCTCTGGACTGGAGTTTCTTTGCATCCTTTCTAATGGGTCATGCCCAGTACCAGGCGTAATCCTTCGGTAATATTTTGACATGATTTTTATGTTTTTAATAGGACACCGCCCACAGTTGCTCTCCCAGTGAGATGGGCATGTTCTACTTTGATACATAAATAAATAAAGTCAGACCTAACCAGAACAGACCATAATGAAACTATTACCTGCTGTCACTTGAATGCAAGTGCTCCCCCCCCAGTTTTTTATTTTTTACAAGCATACCATTTTTTTAAAGAATTTTTTATTTTAAAACACATACACACAAAAAAACATACATAACATAAAAACATACATCTAAAATATATAGTATATATATATCATCCAATTCAATGGTTACAGTGTATCAGTTGTTTACCAAAAAATTTTTGTACAAGCATACCATTGTATGAACAGCGTGGCATCTGAGTGTCCATCATTTTGGTACCAACAAAATAATATTGATCCCATTCATTGCTATGAATAGTCTTATATAATTCCAGTCATAATTTTCTTATTTTATGTTGTTATACTCTTCCATTATTTAATTATTCCAAGTTTCCTTGTATCATATTTTATGCCAATCCCAATTTTCTGTCTCTCCTACCTTCTACTACCAATCAAGTTTTGATCGTTCTATCACATTTAACCACTTATACAATTCTAGTAATTATGCTAATAATACATTTATTTTTATTATATTATAATCATCCATCCATTTATGCAAGTGCTGCTGTTAATGCAGCTCCGCCTTGCACTGGCTTTTTATTGCTACATCACACTGTGTGCACATATTCGGCTAGTGGTCCTTTTTTGTCACAAGAGACATTTTTTTATACAAGTAGTCCTCGATTCACAATGGTTTGTTTAGTGACCGTTCAAAGTTACATCAGCACTGAAAAAGGTGACTTTTGAGTTTTCCACGGTTATGACTGTTGCAGGATCCCTATGGTCACATGATTTACATTTGGATGCTTGACAGCTGGCTCATATTTATGACGGTTGCGGTGTCCCATAGTTATGTAATCCCCTTTTGTGACCTTCTGACAAGGAAAGTCAATGGAGAAGCCAGATTCACTTAAAAACCATGTTATTAATTTAATAACTGTGGTGATTCACATAACAAGTGAATCATGAAATGAAGTCATGAAATGGGACAAAACTCACTTTGTTTAGATTTTGGTTCTTTGTCTACTGAATAGGTCAGAAGACATCACTCACGCAAGAAACGGAACTGCTGGAGTCTTTGCTGCAAGAAGTAGAACATCAGGTGATGGGAACTAGTTTTGTGGATTCTCAATATATAGAAAGCGATTTTAAGATCAGACAGACACCCAGGCATTAGTTCTATGTTGAAAATAACAAACTCTGCCTCTGTAATATTCTGGCACTACAAGTAGTCCTCGACTTACAACCACAGCGAATCCCGAAATTTCCGTTGCTAAGCGGGATGGTTGTTAAGTGAGTTTTGTCCCATTTTTTTGCCACGTTTGTTAAGCAAATCATTGCAGTTAAGTGACTCATGCGGTTGTTAAGTGAATTTGGCCTCCCCCATCGACTTTGCTTGTCAGATGCCTGGTGGGAAGGTTACATGTGATCACATGACCCTGGGACTGTGCAACTGTCATAAATATGTACCAATTGTCAAGCACCCACATTTTGATTACGTGACCATGGGACTCCTAAAACAATTGTGTGAAAACAGGTCACAAGTTGCTTTTTCAGTGCTGTTGTAACTTTGAACAGTCGCTAAGTGAATGGTTGCCAATAAAGGAGAATATTTGTAACTTGGGGTTGAAATGACGGGTCCTTAGTACTCTCTGAATTTGGTTGCTTTCTTGCAGAACCTTCATTATCCAAACTAGCTAACATGGTCAGTTTGGGTAATGAAATGTCATCAAGAAAACAACCAAGTTCAGAGAGCACCAAAGACCCCTGAAACAAATGGTTGTAAGTCAAGGACTACCCTATAAAGTGATGAGAGCTTGTCTGGGTCAGAGCAAAGCCCCCTCTAGTCTAGCATGGAATTCATTGTGATTTTATGTGCTCTGTATTTTAACATGAGTGAAGGCGTCCCAAGATAATACTGAGGTCAGTTTGTATTTTAAGGTGGATGTTTGACTCGGGCCTCTCTTGTGCTCCATTTCTTTCTTTACAGCTGAGGTCATGCAGTAAAAGTGAACTGATCTCAAAAAGCGCCGAGATTTTAATGATGTTCCAACAAGTGCACCGGAAGCCCATGGCATCTTTTGTCACCACTCCTGTCCCTCCAGACTTCACAAGGTACAGCTTCAGCTATTTATGATGGGCCAAATTCGTTGTTTGACCTAGATCGCTGTTCCTCAACCTTGGCACCTTTAAGACGTGTGGACTTCAAACCCCAGAATTCCCCAGCCGGCCATAATAAGTAAAAGGCATTTGACTTCAAAACATGCAACCTTCTCAACTTGCATAAGGCTTGGCGTTTACGCAAAGGATGTGTGAAACGCAACTTCTTTAAAAAATTAAAACACCTGTGTGATCATTAGTCACTATTGTTTTTGTGAGTTTTGGAGAAAAGGTTTGCATCATTAGCAGTCAAGAAGAACTTAAGTGATTTTCAGAGGGAGATGCCCGGTTAATAAATAGAAAATATAAACAAACCAACAAGGGTTTTTTTTTTATCTTTACACTGTAAATTAATTGCATCTTAAGAGTTATAGATGAAAACGTTTTTTAGATTAGCCAGTGGTAAGATTGTATTGAATGAGCCAGAGTGGGAGATATACAACACTGCCTATCTCCTGTTTACAACACGGTCCATTCAGTGGTTCCAAGAAGGTTCCACACCCATGATACTTAAATAGATAGAATAGAAGGGACCTTGGAGATCGTCTAGCTCAGGGGTCTCTAACCTTGGCAACTTTTAAGACTTGTGGACTTCAATTGCCAGAATTCCTCAGCCAGGGAGTTGAAGTCCACAAGTCTTAAAGTTGCCATGGTTGGAGACCCCTGTTCTAGCTCAACACCACCACCACCCCGCCCAGGCAGGAACCCCTATACCTGTGGTGGCGAACCTTTTTCTTACCAAGTGCCGAAAAATACATGTTTTGCATGTGCCATCCGCACTTGCGTGTGGCTCCTCCACGTGCACTGCATTTGCAACCTTTGCACGTGCAATGCATGCACACTGCATGCAGGCATTAATGCACCCATGAGCAATCGCATGTGAATGCACAGGAGAGTTCTGAAGACCAGCTGGATTTCCTGCTGCAGTCATGCACATGCACATACACGGAGGCCCAAAGACCAGCTGGGTCTCTGCAATTGTGCAATCATGTGCATGCTCAGCTGGAGGTAAGTTGGCTGACAGCTTGTGTGCCCAGCAAGATGGCTCTGTGTGCCACCTGTGGCACCCGTGCCATAGGTTCGCCATCACGGCCCTATACCATTTCAGACAAATGGTTGTCCAATCTCTTCTTAAAAATTTCCCGTGCTGGAGCTTTCACAACTTCTGGAGGCAAGCCGTCCCACTGGTTTATTGTTCTCACTGTCAGGGAATTTATCTTTAGTTCTAAGTTACTGTATTTTTCGCACTACAGATGTGTGGTTGTTTTTTTTTTTGTCTCCCAAAAGTGGGTGGAAATGTCTGTGCATCTTATGGAGCGAATATTGCCAAAGCCCTACCGACACCCCCCCTTTGGCTGTTTTCGGTCTCTTCATGTCCCATTTTGGCCCTTTTTCTGGCTCAGGAAAATGGTCCGAAAACAGAGCATGGAGAGGTCAAAAATGGGACGTGCAGAGGCCAGAAACTATTTTTTTCTTGTTTTCCTCCTCTAAATCTGGGCGCATCTTATGGTCAGGTGCATCTTATAGTACGAAAAGTATGGTGCATCTCTCCTTGATTAATTTTAATTCATTGCTTCTCATCTCCTCCTTTGTGGCAGCCCCTCAAACATTGGAACACTGCTATCATGTCACCCTTAGATATTCTTTACTAAGAAAATTCATGTATTTTGAAATTAAGCATACTTTGAAATTGAGAGAATAGTGCACCTGCTTCTGAAATATCCTATCAAATTTAAAGGGCAGAATTAAATTCCTCTTTCATTACAACTATTGGGATCACTCTAATGTAGCAGTTCTGCACTGCCTACTGAACTATCCTGTTTGATCTCGTGGTTGAGGCACCAGGCTAGAAAGCGGGAGACCGTGAGTTCTAATTTCACCTTAGCCATGTAAGCCAATTGGGTGGCCTTGGGCCAGTCACCATCTCTCAGCCCAACTCTCTTCAAAGGGTTATTGTGGGAAGAATAATAAGAAGGAAGTGTTGGATGTGTTTGCCACTTTGAATGATTTGTAAAAGCAATCAGGTGGGGTACAAATAAATAAATAAGAAAGTCTCCAGACTTTTGTATCATTGCTATGAAGATTAGAAGGTTTTAGAACTGGTTATTACCCTGATATATGTAATATGTTGCATGAGTACTGTAAGTGTGTATTGAAGATTATACGATGGATTTTTTTTTAAAATCTATGGTTTGTTTATGGCTATATATTTTAATAAACTATTACCATCTCCTTTTAAAATCCTGTGAAGGAACTTTGAAACTTCCTGCAGTTTAATAATGAAATGTGTGAAGAGTTTTTAAACATACTGTATGTATATTATAGGGAACTCATGCTTTTTCTTTTTCTCTGCAGTGAGTTAGTTCCCGCTTATGATTCAACTACCTTTGTCCTGGAAAATTTTAGGTAAGAACAGCACCTAATTCTAATTAATTCTTTAGGGGTGGGTCTGCTGGATTCCAGGAAAAGATGTGTCTGCTGGAAAGAGTGGCATCCTGGCGCTGCAGCCACAGACCCTGGGATGCCCCTGTGTGAAGCAGAATCCAAAGCATAACACATTAAGAGCCGTGGTGGCGCAGTGGTTAGAATGCAGCATTGCAGGCTAATTCTGCCAACTGCCAGTAGGTCAATTTCACAATGGCTCAAGGTTGACTCAGCCTTCCATCCTTCCAAGGCCGGTAAAATGAGGACCCAGATTGTTGGGGGCAATGTGCTGACTCTGTAAGCCGCTTTAGAGAGGGGCTGTAAAGCACTGTGAAGCGGCATATAAGTGCTATAGCTATTGCTATTAAGGAATGGCTGTTTTTTGGAACTGAGGCTGCTATCATTCTGTGAACTAAATTCTTCTCTTTCAACTTAATAGCACTTTACGCCAGCGAGCAGATCCAGTTTATAGCCCACCACTTCAAATTTCTGGGCTTTGCTGGAGGCTAAAAGTGTATCCAGTAAGTTTTAATCGATTTTTATTTACTTATTTAATTTTATTTATTCATCATATTTAGGAACCAGCCATCTCTCTTGCAGAGGGACTCTGGACAGATGAAATATTAAAAGCATTAAAAGCAACATGTCAAATATAAAATTTAAACTTAAAAGAGACAAGCAATGTTAAAAATTAATTAAACAGGATTGATAGCATTAAGAGACACTCGAATTACTCTTGTATTATTTCTGATGCACTTCAGTTCTATGATTAATCCTGGTATATTGTTCAACCTGCTGAAATTCAAGACTTCAAAATGTAGATATTTGAATGTAATGTTTTGATGAATGCAAACTAAACATAAAACCCCAGTATAAATATTAAAAAATATATTTTAGTATAAATAAGCAAAAAAAAACCTATGCTATATACATAGTATGATTGTTTCCCCTAAAAAAAGCTGATTAACCACAAGTAATTTTCATTGACTATTAAACATAAAGATCATTATTTTCTAAATGAGTCATGTCAGAATTGTGACTTAATATACTTTACCTGAATTCCTTCTTTTGGGAAAGCCTGGGCATTATTTTATGTTTAAGCCTATTCCTTGTTTGAAAAGAAAGCAAAAATGGATAGAAAATAAAAATCACTTGCTTTGATAGTTTGTCTAACTTATGTACAAGACGTCCTAGATTCTGTTTTTCGTATTTGAGCATTTGAGATCAGAATGTCTGCAGCTTTCTGTTGCGTTCTGTTTACTGAATGAATATCTAAGCTCTCTTGAGTTTTGATTCATTATGGGGGACTTTTCGTTCAAACTGTCAGCACATGATGACAGAATAACAGAGTTGGAAGGGACCTTGGAGGTCTTCTAGCCCAACCCCCTGCTTAGGCAGGAAACCCTAGACCCGTGATGGCGAACCTATGGCACGGGTGCCACAGGTGGCACGTGGAGCTATCTTGCTGGGCACACAAGCTGTCGGCCAACTTACCTCCAGCTGAACATGCACATGCAGTTGCGCATACATGGATGCACGATTGCAGAGACCCAGCTGGTCTTTGGGCCTCCGCTGTGCATGTGCTGATTACAGCAGGAAATCCAGCTAGTATTTGGAGCTCTCTTGCGCATGCACACGCAATTGCTCATGTGTGGGTGAGTGCCTGCATGCAGCGTGTATGCATTGCACGTGCAAAAGCTGCATGCATGCGCAGATGGTGCGGTTGCATATGCAGCAAATATGGAGAAGCTGCACGCAAGTGCAGATGGCGCACACAAAGCACGTACAGTACTTTTTGGCACTTGGTAAGTAAAAGGTTCACCACCACTGCCCTAGACCATTCCAGACTAATGGCTGTCCAATGTCTTCTTAAAAACCTCCAGTGTTGGAGCAAGCACATCTTCTGGAGGCAAGTAGTTCCACTGGTTTAGTATTCTGTCAGGAAATTTTCTTAGTTGTAGGCTGGTTTCTCTCCTTGATTAGTTTCCCTCCCTTGCTTCTTATCCTGCCTTCAGGCGCTTTATATCAGCTGACAAGGGATGTGAGTTTCAGTGAACAAGCCATTTCTTTGAGGCAACAAAGGAAAAAAAGATACAAGGGAGTTTCCCTTCTTAACTTTAGATCTGGTGAGCTCTGCATCTGATAAAAAGCTGACTTCCATCACATAAATAGGAACTTCAAAACCTCTTTGGATTGCTCTGGGTTCATTCCTAACTTCTATTTTTAATTTTTGTGTGTGTGTGAAGGATGGAAACGGAGTGGTACGTGGCTACTATTTATCCGTATTTCTTGAGCTCTCAGCCGGATTGCCAGAAACATCCAAGTAAGAACTAATGCAAGCATCTGGTATTACCTACTGCATGCCTTTCCCACAGTGAAAATTGTTCCATGTTTTATTTATTATTTATTGAACAAATTTATATAGCCACCCAACTCTCACATTGGTTACTCTGGGCACATTACCAAATTGAAAAAGTTCAAGTTCAGGTTTTATTTGTGACATACATGACACGTAGTGAAATGCTGATGCAACTGCAAAATCGAAGAAAGCAAGGGGAATAGTCTGTAGGGAAGGATAGGGATAAGGATAGGGATAGGGAGCAGTTAGAGGGAACCGAACACAAGTAGAGAGAGAAGGAGAAGGAACAGACATTCACCATATAGTAAATACTCATTTAAAAAAAAAACTATGTCTTACCCCAGTGGTGTAATTCAATTTTTTTAACTATGGGTTCTGTGGGCGTGGCCACAGGATTAAACTTCACCAAACACAGGATTAAACTTCACCAAAATTACAATGTAATAAGGGAGAGGCAGTTTCTGTGAGCAAGGCAATAAAGATTAGGCTAGAAACAACTGCCTTATCTACAGGATTAACCCTGTAAAGTTAATCTGTACAGGATTAACCCTGCAAAGTAGGAAAAAAACAAAAAATAAAAGGAGATTTCTTCTAATAACTCGTTCTATAGAACCGGTGCGAACCGGCTGAATTTCACCTCTGCGTTACAAAACCAGGTTTTTATGGTCATTCAGAAAAGCAACAGGGTGGGGGCCAACTCTGTCTGGGGGGGGGGGGGGATGATTTTCCATAAAGAAAGGACCACCTCCAAGAAGTCCCTTTTTTGTGGTCCTACCAGATGACAATCTCTAATTAATGTTGGATTAATGTAAGCAGAGGCACAGTTAGGTATCTGAGTTTGCCTTTTATAAATCTAGCCTGCTAAACTCCAGCATCCGGCTAGGAATTACAAGAGAAAAATGAAAGGTGGTAGTCTCATTTCAACTGTTCTTCCTTAGAGTGGGAAAGTGATCTTTTTACACTGCACTTTCCACATGATCCACGTGATTCCACATGATTCCTTCAATTTTGCTGCACACATGTTGTGCATTGACAATGAAGGATTGAATTGAACAGAACATTTGCAGGACCACCGATTCCATCCGATATCAGATCCCAAGACCCTTCAATTCCAAAAGTGTACAACCAAAATCCTGGCTCCCTGTTCCAGTTGCTATTTAATATACTTTATCTGAATTCTTTTGGGAAAGCCTGGGCGGTTAGAGTAAGATTTAGTTTTTATCTTGATTGCTTCAGTTTTTCAAGATAGGGTACAACTGTCATTGCATACTTTAAATCTTCCAGATAAGTTCCCAAGGTTGGTTATGTACTTGCTTGTCTCCTCTCATTTTAAACCATTTGGTGGCATTTTAATGCCAAGGCACCACACCATCTGCAGTGCCCTTGGCATTTCATGCACAGTCTTGCATGGGATGGCCAGAACCTGCATGTTTCTCTTTCTTTCTTTCTTTCTTTCT
>JAEANM010012445.1:0-14808 GCA_017656035.1 Myanophis thanlyinensis | reverse complement strand
CCATAATTACCCGCGCGGCCGCATTCTGGACCAACTGCAGCCTCCGGATGCTTTTCAAGGGGAGCCCCATGTAGAGAACGTTGGCGTAATCCAGACAGGAAGTTACCAGGGCAGAAGTGACTGTGCAAACATATGTGTTTTATTTCTAACCTGGTCTTTCAGTACAGCATTAGGAAGCAATAATAATCATCTAAGGAATAACAGTTTCTTTATTTGTTTTCTCTGTTTTATAATATTTTATACTTCAAGGCAAAATCACACCACAAAATTATGAAAAATAAGCCTGATTTAAGCAACTACCAGCCTCAGACTCTTCCTTTGTCTTACTGTACTTTAAATGAATTCTTAAAAATAAATAAAACCCAACCCTTTATTACAAATGTATTCAGTAGTTACCCATGGGCAATTACCTATTCTCTACTACTTAGGGCTTGGTATCCTAACATCATTATGTTTGGCATTTTCTCTTTCATCCTTACCATAGATCTTCATCCTTTCCATATATCTAGATAATAAGAGGCATGGATACCTAAAAGACAGCAGCATCTCAGCCGGGGGCCTTGAATGTGTTGGGATTATAAGAAAAACAGGGAATGTGCAAATTAGTTAGGAATTACAAAATCTAGGCTCCAACACATTTGAGGCAAGTCAGATTGACTACTAATAAGCTCATGCTTTAGTAATATTTGGTTCCACCCTGATTTTGATAAAAGACAACAGATTTACATATCTAAATAAGTGCTACCATAAAACTCACTGAAAGATTAAATGTTTCATTCAACTTCCTTTCACAATCAATATTTCTTTTTAAAAGGGAAAAATCTATATTTTCTCATAATTTATACTATTTGTTGTATTTGTCTGTATTGTCTTATTTTCCTGTGCTAGTGTGTGAATTTATCACTAAGTGATGGACCCTATAACTTCTCATCACAGCTAGAATTTTTATGCTCATAATCAACCAGAGAATTTCATAGAAAACCACTTTCTTTTTAGTTAGAACTCTCACCAGGGTCCATGCACATTATTATAATTAATTCCAGGGAATCCAGGGGTAATCAAACCTGTCAAAGAGAGTGACTCCTGTCATGCTGCTCTTGCAAAATTGACTCTTACTGTTTATATGATTACATTATAAATGCTAGTGCTCAAGGCACAATTCCTTGGTCTGGTCTTCAATTATGCTTAAATAGGTAAATAGGGATATGTTGTTATTGTTATGTTATATATAAAGTGAGGAAAATACAGGATGGTGATGTATGATAATAAATGTACTCACTCAAATGGCATGTGAAATGATGAAAGATGTAAATTTATGTATGGAAAAATAAAAAAAATCTACAAAAAAAAGAAATTTCTTATCTTTGAATATGGTATAGTTAATTAAACAAAAGATAAAGTTGTGCAAGAAAGCATGGATTGGATGTGCAACATGAAACTACAGGTGGTCCTCAGCCTATAACAATTGAGCTCAAATTTTATTGTGTTAAGTGAGTTTTGCTCCATTTTCTGACATTTCTTGCCACAGTTGTTAAATAAATCACTGCAGTTGATAAATTAATAATCCGGTTGTTAAATGAATCTGGCTTCCCCATTGACTTTGCTTGTCAGAAGGTTTCAAAAAGTTTACTTATCAGTTTCTTCTCTTTTTCATTTTGCAATTTCAGTTTCAAAATGAGATTAAAAAGAAAATAATTCAACAGTTTTATGAAAAATTAGAAAAAAAGAAAAAATTTCAGAAGAAAAGATAGTGAATAACAATATTTCCTGTTTGCCTAGAAAAAGTAAGTTTTGCTATAATGTAACTGTTATTATCATTATGTTTTATAAAATGTTAATTCAGCATCCAATCAACGTATTATAATAAATTAACAGAGCTCTTCTGTAATAGTTGTAGCAATAGAAGATGCTTTATATATTTATACCAGAAACAGGATAATAGAAACAATCCAATCTTAATAGATCTTTTGACAAGTTCTACTTCAGGGTTATCAAACTCACGTTGTCATGGCAACATCACATGACATAATGGGACTTTTTATCCCCTTCACTAAACCAAGTGGGGGCAGGGCCAACATGTGATGCATCTGGCCTGTGAGGCGTGAGTTTGACAGCCCTGATCTACTTCATCTTCACACTTGCATCTTTGGAGATAAAAATCTGTATATAAATCTAAATTTTCTGTTATAGTTTGGAGAATATCAACATATAAATAGCTTTATTCCATTTTTTTTAATGAATAGTAGGTGCTTTGTAGAGGTAAAGAGTGACTTTATCTGAAATATGACATAAGAGATTTGGGAAACATCAGGCTACAAAATTGGCTTCTTATCCCATGATAAGCGTGAGGAGAGGTGCTACCATTCTATTTCCTCTGAGTTTTCCATAATCTCACATCCTGACTCATCACACAATTTCGAAATTTGAAGATTCCCTAAGTCGTTAATTTTAATTTTCCTGTGAGTTGCTACAATCCTGCTGCTGGAAAACTTTAAAAAACATTTTGGGAATTATTAGGGTGGAACTATCAATTCCTCCTCTTACTCCCCCCCCTCCTCCTCAGATTAAGCAAGACTTTTGAAAATGAGAAGTAATATACAATATATAAGCTATAGTAAGGCATCACCTTAATAGTTATATATTGGTCTTTGCCAAGAAAGATAATTTCTTTGAATGTTTTTGATCCTTTGACAATAACTTGATCAGTACTTAACCTCTCTTGCAAGCTACTCTGAAATTATTAACAAAAAAGCTAGGATATATGCAGCAAGAAATAACACTAATGCCTTCAAAGTCCCACCAGAGTTACTGTTAAAGTTCTTGAAGTTCTTTGCTCATATGATTTGGCACTCATCAAGGAGCATTCACTATACTTCAGGACACATTTCTCAATACCTGAGCTTCAAACAAGAAACTGAAATGCACCCTGTTAAACCAAAAGACTCTCTAATGTGTAAACAGCAGGGACTTTTGTGAGCTTATTCAGACTATAGATCTCAATCTTCAGGCCAGGGTTTCAAATGGGATATTCAGAATTAACTTTATTCCCTCCAACATATTATTTGGTATCTACCAGGTTCATCTATTTTTAATTTTTAGATTGTTTTAAACATAAAACACCAATGGAAAGCTAAACAATGCATTTGGATATGGTAGAGCAGGTCAACAAACTAGCCAAATCCACTCCACTACATGTTTTTGTATGGTCTATGAGCAGCAGATCATCAGATTAGAGCTCAGCTAAGCTCCCAGAGTGAAGGGTGGGGCAGAAAGGTGGGGGCAGAGCATTCAGGGAAATGGCACCATATCAGCAGTCTCTTTGCCAGTAGGCTAGTACCATCCAGTGGCTGCTATGTTCCTTGACTTATAGACCCATGGGCTGAGGAGGGATATCCCCTTTATAGAAAAGAATTTGCCAATTTTGCTCTAGAGAAACTTTCCACAATATGTTGCCCTCATGATGTATCTTTTCATTATTTCAGCCACATTAGACAGTTTGTATGGTTGCTGGAAATAAAGGAAGTTGTCCTTCCATCTTCCTCTGAAGGACACAAAAAGAAGGCTGCCCTGAAGCCTTAATATCACCACTGAGCAAGAAGTCTTAAGAAAATGTCTTCTCAGCTTTCTTTTACTAATATATATGTACAATGTCTCTTATCTATGTTTCATTCATCTGATCAACCTTCAGATGCAGCTGACCTCAACTCATAATGCACCAGGCTATTGATCCTGACAGAATCTGTATGAGAGCATTATTTTGGTTTCTGTTGTAAATTAAGTTACAACAAGCTAAGAGAGAGGGATTAAGTTACTTAATGTTACTGGTACATGTGGACTACACATTAACCATTGATGAATTGGATTGTAAGTAGTTAGCATCTGAGGTGAACTTCAACAGGTTCTAGCCTATTGCTAGAACCAGTAGTAAATTTTCTAAGCAGTTTGGGAAACTGGTTGTTAGAAGAGATCTTCTTTTGTATTTTTCCACTTTACAGGGTTAATCCTGTAAGGAAGGCAGGAAAAAAACATTCTGGTGTTGTTTCTAGCCTAATCTTTATTGCCCTGCTTACAGAAACTGCCCATCCAATCACATGATTCCTCCAACCACTCCCACCAAGCCACACCCACAGAACCAGTAGTAAAAAAATTAAATTCCACCACTGGTTAGTATGTGTATTGGTCTGGGATAACATGGGGAAAAGAAAATTTAGAATTTATTTTCAGGGATTTTTCCATCCACTGGAAACAAATACATAGGGTTAGGATTTAAGACTAACAAGCTTAGTACAGAAAACTTGTATTAGACTATGACATGTACAGCATGCTGTTCAGCTGTAACAAACCGTAAAAATAATTTTCTAAAATAGCAGAGTCTGATGTCTACATAAGAATCAGAATGGGAACTACATTATTGATATTTTACTATAAACTTTGATATACATTTCACAAAATCCAAGTATCTGTCTTGAAACCTCAATTTTTATTAAAGTCCATAATTCCATGAGATTCAATGACATTAGAACGTAGAATATGAGAAGTTTAAAATGGTCTATTTTTGTAGCATTAGGAAATATCTCATGATTGTAGAACTGGAGATACTCAGCTCCAGCATAATCTGGCAATTAATTTTACATTGGGCCTTTTAAAAAATTAATCAACCATTGTGCCAAGAATCTTTCAAAAACATGCCTCATAGTATTATAACTTGTGGGCTGATCTAGCCATAATAAAGATAGACAGGTCAATTTATCCTGAAATAGTTTGTTTTCACTCTGCAAGATTCATCTAAAAATGGTTGATTGTCATATGAATTTTATTTTAAGAACATTTGCCTTGGGAAACAAATGTCTCAGCATTGTGAAAGTAATAGTACAAGACAATGATACATTCACACATTAATAACAGATTTTTTGACTTCCAGGGCAGCATGACAAACTGAGCACAACTCTACTTTATGCAGAGCTGATGAATGTGATTGAAATAGGAACCAATAAAAGGCTTGCTCCATACAGATTCTTCCTGTGAAGAGATCACAAAACAGTACTCTCCAAAAAGTTTGAGTGATCCATGGGATCAAGGGAGTATTCCTCTTCCCTGACCCATAGTCGGCAACTTTTAAGAAATACTGCATTTGCCTACTAGCTTAGTTACTTTTAGGACATTGCTTATTACTGATTTCTTTGGAGTTAGAAGCTTCTGAAAGACAAGCTGTATTACACCAGGAGATTTTCCTTACATCCTGGAAGAAAGAAGCTCTGAGTAAGATTAAGAATTAACAAGAAAAGGTTTAATTTTTGGAAAAAAGCAAATGTGGGACTAGAATGTTGATTTTGGAAAGGGGCTAGATGGACTTGAAGGAATATTTCTTGTGGGGTGTTTAAAAATTTATAAAATAGTATATGAAGTTTCTGAGCCTAATGGTAAGAAATCCTCCTGTGGGCAAGTTTTACTGACTGGAAAATAAACATAAAAAGAGGGGACTTAAAGGTGGGCTACAGGGAAACAGAAAGAACAAAGAATTACTTTTAAAGGAGAATGAACACATTAGTACAATGGAGCAAAATGTAAAATAGACTACAGAAGAAATTAAAATCTGTTTGGGAACAATTTACTCAGAAGTTACTTACAAGATTGTGTAGCACTATAGCAGAGGGTATAGTAGAACAACAAATTTTATTGGCTAAACAAGACTGGAGTTTTAAAAAAATGCTGATTATAAAAAGAATATAGAATGATATTGTGGCTCTGAAAATGGATTTTAAAATGCTAGAGTATAAGAGTGATAAATGAGGGGAAATGATGTCAATTGATTTATGAATCAAACTAATTAATATTTTAAGGATTAGAGGGATTATTTATACAAATATAAATAAGAGTGACTTGGAAAGCCTACTTTGCATGTACAAAAGCAATGTATGGAACCAAGGAACCTGAGAAGAGATAAACAGGAACAAGTTTTCCCAGGAAGGAGACAAAAGGAACCTGAGAAGAAGTCAACTTGTGAGACACTATTTGATGGCACTAAAAATTAAGCTTTTTTAAAATGAAAAGATTTATAAAGTGAATCTGTTTAATAAATATATTAAAATATATACTGTATGTTATGCTTTCTGGTAGGTGTTATAGGTTGTATTTTGAACCAGGATGGTATGATGAAACTTTTACTGATCAGGATTCAATACATTTTTTTAATAATTTGACTACTGATAAGGAATGAGATATAAGAAGAATTTAGTTTTTTAAATTGAAGATATTAAATTAACTAGATTGTTTATACTTGTCAAGATGGAGTCATCTTTTATATATCTTTTCTTAATTTTGTCTTTTTATTTTTTCACTTTTTTCTTCTTTTCCTTGCTTTTTATATTCTTCTAATTTGTGTTATTTATACCTTTGCATAAATTGGTTTTTTTATTTCGTATTTGTAAACTTTAATACAATTATTTTTTAAAATGAGTTAATAACAGTATAAAATCTCCACAGAATCTATCCTTTGTAGCTATTTCAACAATGAAATAATAGATGAATTAGGATCCTTGTCTATCAAAGAGTCCATTTCTCTAATTCTTTGAAATAAAGTTCCACTGATTTCAGCTTCCAAGTTCCCTGTGAAAATCAATATATTGCGCCATTTGTTCTGACGTATCACCTTGCCTTCCATTTATTCTGAACCGCAACACCCTAAGGAGATTCAATTACATGATCTTTATATTCCTAGTGTAATGAAAAATTAATTCAGACTGACCCAGGAATGAGAAGTACTACATGAGTAGGAAGAGTACAATGGATTCTAAACAAAACAGCAGGGTAAAAATAAATGAATTGAGGAATAAAAGAAGCATTACTTGGGACTAGCCAAAGATATTCAATTTTATCTAGGATGTAACCTGACAAAAGATAGTAATTTGAAAACATATAAATGTGTTTGTATGTGTGTAAACACACATCTACTGTATATACACACACATATACAGTACATGTGTGTATTGTGTTTGTGTGTGTATATCAGTACCACCAGGTCTTAATTAAGCGCAAAGAAAATATATCAGATTTTCATTAGGCTTTATATTTAGTGAGGGGTCCTTGGTGTTTTCTGAGCATGCTTGTTTCATTGCAGATGTTTCATTACCCTAACTAGATAATATCATCAATGCTAGTAAGGAGCGTACTGATGATGTTACTTAGTTAGTGTAATAAAACATCTGCAAGAAAACAGGCAAGCTCAGAGAGCACCAAGGAACCCTGGGCTACAAATATTCTCCTTTATTTATATTTAGTAAATTGAATGATCTGTATCTTATTTGACGGATATATTTGGCTTTATGATGATGATCAGATGATGAAATCTGTGATGATCTCCCTCTTTTGGCCCCTGGTAATAGAAAAAGACCTTTGGTTAGGGATGCAGGTGTTATATCTACTGCACTTCCATTGCTCCTTGTTTGGAGGGGGAGAACAAGGGGAAACCACAGGAAGCTCAGTGTTCTTTCGTTCAGTTTCCAGGTTTTTTTTTTTTTTTTGTAAAAGGTAAAACACAACAGTGTAGAAAATATCAGTTATGGCAAAAACGTTGAATTGATAACAGTTAAAATGGAGACAGACTAGCAAACCATTGATGATTTGCCATTGGATGTAACACAAATGGATAAATAAATTCAAAACAGTAATGTCACTCTTGGCTTAATGGATCATATGAACCTGCACATTATTCACAGTGTTTTTATTTTTAATTGAAGAGTCTTCAGTACTCAGACCTAGACTGTTACTAACCAAAGACCTAAAAACCCAATATACAGCAATGAACAATAGAGAACAAATATAAGATAAAAAAAACAAACGAAAAAAATTAATCAAAAATGAGTAAAATATGGTGTAAAATATCCAAACGTTGGGTATATTTTCCAAATTAGCAGTTTCATAACTAGCCTGAAAAGCCCTTTATACGGCAGTTAAGAACAAACATATTTTCCTGATCTAGTCAGGTCAATAAATTAACTAACAAGGGTATTATTAAATTAGAATAGCACACTTGGTACTTTGGCCAAAGCAATATGAAATGTGAAATTACTCAGTCACACCTTCCAAGTAGAAGTGCAAGCAATATTAAGAAGGATATTATCATACCTGTCTTGTAAAACAATAGATAACATTAAATCTATCCACTCTTCTATGAAGGACTGACAAAATACTAATGAGGTATCTGGTTAGAATACAAGGTCTCCTGCAAAGGCCACCATTACACAGAAATGAGATAAGATGCCACCTTTCTGTAGGTCATATTCAAATATGTACTGCTTTATCACTAGTCTCTCTCTCTAAAGCCAGGGGTGGGCAATTAATTTTACTAAGGGGCCACATGGGAAATGGACTCTTATGGAGGGCTGAACCAATAGCTCCCAACTGTGCTTTGACCAAGGTGATGGTGGGTAGTGGAGCCCAGGTCCCTCACATGATGACTGCCACCATTGCCTTCTCAGGCTGCTCCAATCAAGGGATGAGTGCTGCACAGGTACAGAAAAGTACTTTCTCTCCTCACCCTTCCACAGCCATCAGTCAGCTGAAGGAGTACATAGTAACTATGCAGAGCCGAATCTGACTTGGCTTCTTTTCCCACCCCTGCGCTGTACTTATTTATATTTGATTTTAATTTCCAACTGACCTCAAGTGGGCTGGACAATATTTTTCAGTTATTTTCACAATAATTCTTCATTATCTTTTTTTTTTAAGTAAACCTACTTATCTATGTTTTCAAATGCCTGCTTCCAGTTTTAGTGTTGTTGAAGGAAACCTGATAGGAATTCCAATGACTATGACTCCCACTCTTATGGTAGGAACCCCCACCCAAGCTTCTAGAACTAAACCATTGTGACTGACCTTCTTGTAACACTAATGACCAATGATCAGATTACTTGTTCTTTGCTCCAATAACAGAACCATGTGGCATAGCACCCAAAAATGAAGTGATGGAATACCCAAACCAACTGGACAAATCAACCAAATCAACCAAAGGTGCCTCTGTGGTGAAGTGGTTAGAATGCAGTACTGCAGTACAGCAGTATTTCTGCTGTCTGCTGTTTCAAATGCCACCAGGCTCAAGATTGACTCAGCCTTCCGTTCTTCTGAGGTGGATAAAATGAGGACTCAGATTGTTGGGGGCGATATGCTGATTCTGTAAAACTGCTTAGTGGGTTGGAAAGCACTATAAAGTGGTATATAAATCTATGCTATTGCTATTGCTCTTTTTAATTGCCAAAGGCCTCTATGACTATGATAATAGGATCCTTGATTCTAGCTTGGTAAGTATGGTAGAAGTCTCTAGATATTAGGATTCAGTATGATCATTGTTAGGAATTATACATCTTTTTGACACTGGAAGTTTCCCAGACATTGTTCCTGACTAAGATTTATAACTGTCTCTTAAAAACAGGAACTACAAAATGGGCAACTCCTTCCTGGAATATAGCAGTCTTCTAGACAATTATACTAATTTTCTGGCCAGCTTGACAACTGCACTTAATCACAGAAAAACACTCAACCATTACACCTAGCAACTGTGACAAGGTAAACGTTGTGTGAAATCAACTGTGTCTGAGTTTCAACTTGCTCAGGATGTGAAATCACCTGATGTCAATCAACCATTTTAAAGAGCACCTAACTGATGAATTTTAGGATAAACTTATTTGACAGGACAATCCAGGCACCTTGGAAACTTAATCCAGTGCTGAATAACTATAGACAAAAAGGCTCAAAGAACATGCCTGGCATGCAGAATATGGAGGCTACTGCCTTTTCATAGAAGCTTGAAGTTTTTGTTTCATGTGACCTTCACTCCCATTTTTATCCTGCAATCTGATATCTTTATTCCTGCCCCAGTTTAATCATTGGCTTGATCTTTAAGACTAAGTTTGAACATAACATTCCTTATATCACTGAACAATTCTGCAAATAGAGTTAGTACTGTTGTGGCTTGGTTAGTTGACATACAGAGAGGCAGACACTCCACTTCATCTATTTGTGTGGGAGAAATAGATGCAAAACTTTCAACATTAAATTCATTATAAATAGGGTTTGCATTTGACCTATAGCAGTCATTGGAATACTTTCATAATGGTTTTATTTTCTTTAACAATAAACATACCAGAGTGTTACATCTTTGAATGCCTGTTTCTGTCTGCTGCCAATTGCAATGTTGTCAAGAGAAGCCTAACATTAGCTTTAAATAATTTTATTACTCCAGGAACAAAATTATTGCCTCTGCAGGTAGCAAATTATACTATAACATTAGAGGTTTTATAGGGCTGAATATGTCTTTTACATATTACTTCAATTCTGCATATTATTAAAAATTGACTTCTCAGTACTTAAAAGTCCTTGACTTGTTCAAATGTAAATATAATTTAGTTTTCTAAAGGTAGTTATAATTAACATGTTTCTTAGTAAACTAAACCACTTTTAAATATAATTTAGCCATTTCTAAAGAAATTCTTTACTTACTGCTAGAGAATGCAGGCTACACTTTCCATTAGCTTGAGTCAAAGCTAAAATAACCACCATCAGCAATTCAGACATTTATTAAAATTACCACTCTCCACCATGATTGATGATCTCAGGGAACCATCATACTCTCAGTCTAACAAGTTTCCTCAAATTTTTTTGGGTGGACAACATGAAATGGGAATTTTTATGACTGTTATCTTCAGTTCTTTGGAAGTAAAGCGGGGTATAAATATAGTACTTAAAAACATGTATATAAACAGGTTGTTTCAAGAGAACAGTAGCACTAATTACTTTAAGTTTGATTCTTACATGAAAACAAAGGGACTTAAGAATGTTTAGTTGGCTGGATTGTGCCTTGAATTTGTAAAGGCATTCACAAGGCCTTTGTTCTGATATTTTTGAAAAGTGTAGTAATATCTGAATTTCTAAAATAATGAACAAATAAATCGAAATTTGAAATGAATTAAGATGATTTGGGGTTAAACATCTGATTTTGTTTGATCTAAAAAAAAATCTAAAACATACGCATGGTAAGCACTTCACAAGACCACCAAGTAATTTCACAGTTGTGGGTTTGACTGGGAAATTGGGGAGAAAATAATCCCAAAAAAACTAAATAATGTCTTACTATTGTGTGAAAGCTGAAACTGACAAGGTGAAAACAAAAAGGTACACATTAGACCAATTCATTGGGTAAACACAATGCATTTTAGTATGGAAAAAGAGTAGAGAAAATTCCCTTATCGTGCGACAATGGGAAAGGAAACGGTTTTAAAAAGTTGAGATGGCAGATGCATCCAAATATTTTTTATATATCTGTATGTTGCCTTAATCATTCAATTGTGTTCACCATCTTGACATTTTGAACCTTCCCCAAGACACCCTGTTTGTGTTTGTCTTAGATGTGTCCATCCATCCATCCATCCATCCATCCATCCTATTGGAAGATTCATGATCTAACAATTCCTAAATCTAATTACAAGAATATTTCTGTGTAATTACCAGGAATTAAATTCTTGTGGAATGTATCTTTAGTTTTACTTTTTATAACAGTATCAACAATGCATTACAACAAAACTGATAATAAAACACACACACACACACACACACGAATGTGAATGCTTCATGAAAGTGAAGGCTAAGTATGGGTGACCATACTCAACTATTGATTCCCCCCCCCACTTTTTTCCTTTTGCCCCATTAACAATTGGTAATAATTTCCAGTCTACATGGAAAGAGGCAATGGCAACTAAAATCTCATTCCAGGGTTACTCCCCAGATATTCTACTCAGTATGGTATGTATATATGTATGTATGTAAATCTCCTTAACATTTGGCCACAGGGCTTGAAAGTTCTCTTTTTGATCCTTTATTGAAAAAAACAACAGAAAAATAAAATGCAGACAAACAATACATTTTGGCAATACATTGCCAAAAAACTAGTATAGACTGCTCCTTGTAGTATTCTTTAATAACTCTAAAAACAACCAAGGAACTATTCTGAAAACTTTGGCAGTAACCAAAGAGAAGTGGTAAATTATTTTGAATTATAGCAAAGAATATTAGTTAAAATAATCCATGTCTTGGAAGAATGAGAATGTCCATAGGTTACTAATTAAAAGTCTAACAATATCTTAACTGTGGGAGTTCAATAACCAGTCATGTCAGTGTGCAAAGATGTCTCGCTACCTATGTAGCATTTATTACTTTTATACCCATTCCCATTTAAAATGACCCACCATCTACTGGACCTCAATAGCTACTACACTTAACTTTGATGGGTGATAATTTCAGGCTGATCTGGGTGAACAAATCAAATCAAATCAAATTTTATTCATCACATGAACAGTCATACATGGTATGAAATGCAGTGAAATGTGTATGTGACCGCTCGTGACCATAGGTAGTAGGGCAAGAAAATAGTATAGACAGGGAGGGAGAATAAGTTAGGAAATGATTGAGAGAGGTAGATTTTGGGAATACTTTTTAGTCCTGGGTTGTTATGGTTTGGTTTAGGGTCTGTATTGCCTGTGGGAAGTAGCTTCTCCTTAGTCTCTCTGTGTTGGCTTTCAGGGAGTGGAGGCACTTTCCTGACCACATCATGGTGAACAGTCTGTTGTTGGGGTGGCTGGGGTCCTTCATGATTTTCCTGGCTGTAGTTTGGCATCATCTGTTGTAGATGGAGTGTAGTTCAGGGAGCTTGGTGCAGATGATGCGCTCTGCTATGTGCACCACCTTCTGTAGAGCTTGCCTGTCCTGCATGGTGCTGTTTCCGAACCACGTAGTGATGTTGTCCATCAGAATGCTTTCTACTGTGCAGGAGTGGAACTTTCTGAGTGCTTTTGGGGGCAGTCTGAAGTCTTTCAGTCACCTAAGGTGGTATAGGCATTGCCAGACCTTTCTCACCACAGTATCAATGTGTCAGGTCCATGTTAGGTTCTATGAGATATGGACAATAGCTGGATAATGTGGACAATAGCTGGAAAAACAAATTACAATCTATAGGGCAAATAAGGTTTTTTAAATCATGCCTAAAAACTCCCCATTACATCAAGTATTTCAAATGCTTGGGACACAGTCAAAATAGATACATGCATTTTTAGCAGATAATTATTGCTCCTGGGTTATAATAACCAGTTTCAAAAATGTGTAAATAATTAAATCACTTTCATTTTTCTTTAAGTTCCTATACTTCAAATAACACATATTTAAGTTGACATAACTAGCCAAAAGTGTATTGAGATAAATTAAATTTTATTCTTAATTTTAAATACATTTAAAATCAGCTTCTTCAAGACCCTCTTGATCCAAAATAATGTTATTATGAAAGGTTGGATTACTCAGAAAATAGATTTATATACTATTTTAAAACTGCAATTATATCATGATATAAGTTTTCATATACACACAGAACCAGAACCAAACACACACACACACACACACACACAATTTCTATAGATATGTTGGGAGATTAAGTACAGGCATCAAAACTGATTTCTATACAAATAATGATTCCAATATCAGGATTTCCTGGGCACCAAATAATAGGTCTCAAAATAAACTCAAATAAAATCTGTATTCCAGGCTTCCTATTCTACTTGTAAGTGAAATTAAATGATAATTGCAGAAAGTTCTTTTTTCCCCTAATCAGTGGCTGTAATTTAGATAGTAAACATCTCAAGAAAAAATCCTGATAGTTATTTTATATGGTATACATTTGCTTGAATAGTGTGAAAGAATAACTATACAATTATTAAAATATTGATTTATTTTAAAGTTTGAGTTAACTTAATTCTTATTTTCCAGAATACACACACATGCACATGCACAGGAACTAAATAACTCCCTTTCTTAGTCCACTCTTCTATAACTTCTTGCATTTGTGTCAGCACTGGAAAAAAAATCCAAAGTTTCAGTTGAGAAAGGCATCTTTATTCCAAGATAAAGAAAAGAATCAGGACACAACTTAAAAGCTTAATCCTTATATTTGTCTGAATTACTTTGTCTGAATGGCCTTGGGACTAATTTACTTCAATTTAGAGAATAATTAGACTGGAGGTCAAATTCATATGTTAATGAAATGAGATTGGTACAAAAAAGTTGTGGTCACTACGTAGAGCATTTAGAGTAAAAGGTGAAAGATTTATACGATCTAAAGAGAAACCAGGATATTCTAAAATAGATATAGCAAAAAGTTGCAATTAACGGGGTAGCAATGTAGTTACCATGCCACCATTCCTCTCTCCATATATATAATCTATGTTTCATATATTATGGTTGTAGAGAGCGATATTCTTAATAATCCTTATGGGCAGGTATCAGGACAGTTCCTTGAAAGCAGAGTAAGGAACAGCAATGGAGGAGGTGAGAAGAAGAAGTAAATAAAAGCAATTTCTAGCATCTGCCATTTTCTGCTAGGCACTCACTTGAAAATCTTCTGAATGGATGTGGTGTTTTACGAAAAATAAAAATAAATGGATATAAGTTTCACCCCTGGCTTCCGGTTCCTGTTCCAGCAGATACAGTCAGGAGAGAGGCTAGCTTCTCTCCCCCACTGGTCTTCCCCTGCTTGTGGGCTCCATACAGAGTCTAATGCCACTTTGTAGGAGCAGCAGAGTGTAGAGGGGTGCCCGGAGTGGTCAGGGGGACAGTGCAACTCCCCCGGAGGATCCCTGGGCTGAAAGTCCCCTCCATGGTAGGATGAAGAGGTGGTCAGAAATGGCCACCACAAAGACAGAACAACAACTGAGCCAATTAACATCTAAGACAGAGTAGGAGAGAAGTTGGCGTGCAGCTGTGGAACTGGGTGAG